>JAHPZR010024678.1:2500-10000 GCA_019787425.1 Platygyra sinensis | reverse complement strand
CCTAGACTGTTCACGAGCGAAGCACGCAGGGGTCAAGTCTTCTCTTTCGCTAGCGTCCAGTTCTCTCGCGATTCTGTCTGTGCGTTCAGCCATAGAACAAAAGCATAGGAGAAAATAAAAAGATGTGAACAGTCTAACAAATACCTTAGTTGATTTGTAAAAGAGACGGTCTTGCCTGCTTCCAGATCTACTTGTCAAGGATGAAATGATAACAAAGTGGCTGTGAGCCACTTAACTTGGAAAATGGATCACCTGTAAACAACGACAATTTTGATGCCAATGAACTGAGGATTTAGTCCGTAGATTAAGTTAAAGTTAAAGCCCACTGGCATTGTTGAGCCGTGAGTAGTCCAAAATGCAACAGATAATATACACGACACGTGACACCGCTGAAAGCATTCGTAAAGTTATATATCGGTCAGACTACTTCTTATCCGATCACTAGAGCGAGTGATAATTCTCAAAACTTGTTGTTGAGTTGTAGTGGTGGGACGATTTCACTCCATCACTCTTTCACTCCTTCCTTCACTTGTGACATTTGGAAACCCCGGGGGACTCCCATAAGAAGAGGCAAGGGATGCTCGTCGAAAAATTTGAATTTAACTCCTAAAGGAGACTAATGTGGACGTTGCTTGAGCTCCATTAGACCCCTAAAAGACGATAAGTTAAAACAGAATAGGTTCGATTACTGGCCACTGTTCAAGAAAGGATTCCGCGCGCATTCGTAGACCCCACTCGCTTACTCGTGAGAATAGCGAAAATCAAGCCTAAAAACAGAAATTAAATGGGAGCGTTTCTTTTATTATTATCATTTCTTCGAGAGCACCCTAGAAGATAATTTAACACAGCTAAAAAATGGTAACGTTTCGTCATCGACACCCCAAGTGAGACCAGAATCCTTGATTTGCACCCGAGACGACGAACAAGGAATAAAAAGACAAACGCTACCTTTCGGTAAGTGGTTTATTGACAGAGAAAGAAATACAAGCAATGAAGAAGAAAAGAAATATGTTCAGCTGTCGCCACAAGAAGTCGAAATCCCGCTGTCTCACTAAGCGAGCCAGCGCTTACCACACTGTGCTGCTTAAACCTCAGTCTAATCAACTGGAGGAAAGTTTTAATGATATACGTACGTGCAGCAGGCTCAAGTGTTTCGTTCAGTTTCACTCATTACTTTTGACCGAACAACTAACTTCTAAAAGGGCTCTAAATCATGAGGTAAGTATAGATTTTTCAACAGACTCGATCGTGGCCTTGTGTCACGCACCTCCATAACCCGGAAATTCAAAATGCTCTGGTTTCTAAACGAAGCACGCTATATGAGCTGTAAAATTGTGAACAGACATAAATATGCCGCCTCTCATGCCTGACGAGGATAAAAACTTTTGTGGATCTTTAGTTTTAGATTTTAGAAAGTGATGACGTCACGTCAAAACGATCTAAACACTCCTGAATGTAACAGGACTTTATGGGCTTATACGAAAGTTATACTGGCCTCACATCACAAGTAGTTCCTTGATGTTCAAAAAGAGTAGGTAACAATTTATCAGAAAAGTGAAACTGGACACATCATTTAGAGAACTTAATTTTAACAGTCTATCTGTTCAGTCGGTGCTTAAGAAGAAGATGTGCCATTTTATATTTTAGATCTCTGAATTTTATGTAAATCCGTAGTTAACTTCTTAAATTTTTATGTCAAGTGTACGTTTTCTGGTGTTTATTATTTAAACCATTTAATTTTTTAAAAAACTTAGTTAAGGACGTTCGCGCCCATTGCTACTGCGCATCTCTAGTGCGCACGCTATACATGGCGTGCGCGTGCCACAAGATAAATTACCCGTCATAAAAATCAAAGCACCTGTCAATCAATCAAGGTGTCAACGCTCAAAGCTTCCCATTTACTGTGAAGTGATGCTTTGGAGTAATGCGATGATACAAGATAGGTTTGCATTTTAGTTAAAATTGTCGAACAGCCACATGCACTGGGAGCGTGTTGCTCAAGCTTACAATGTAGCTCGAATTCTTTTTCAATGTTGTAAAGCACTTTAACACAAATAAGTTCTGAGAAATTAGTGTCAATACATCATAAAACTAGTCATTGGTTCTTTTCTTTTTTTGGAATGTCGTAACCGTGCTAATAACTAATTGCACTTTATTTATTTTTCAGTATTTTGTACCATTAGCCCACCAAGATGCTCTAACCATTCTTCCATTGGTTCCAAAGTTCCTTGCCATATATGAGGTAAAACCATAGGTAAAACAGTATATAACAAACTTGTTTATTTCAAAACTTTCTTCAAACAGAGTTAAAGTCGTCACGGATTAAATTAACAAATTTAACAGTTGAAAAGTTCTACTCGCAAGAGATTTTATTAGCATTTTACTGGTTTACAGACTATAGACGGTCTGCAGGTCTTGTTCGATCATGTCACCATCTACATTGTGTGCAGTTTCCTCTGACTTGGAAACGTAAGGGAACTGGGCCGTGTCTATTGAGAAAAGAGTTTACTGGAGTGGAGTCAACTTTGATTGTTTATTTGGTACAAACGGCGCATGTCAGCTCTCTTCCGCTGACGTATGGGAGGCATGGTAACGAGCCACAGGCTCCTTGCACAAGATACAGCAATGCCCCATTTTGATCAGCCTGGGAGCCAGGCACATACTCGGCTTCCCTGTCAACACAGATAAAGTCGCGAACACTTGAATGGCCATTATGAGCTGTCATCAAGTAACCATGATACTCTTCGGTCCAACCAGACGGACAATCATTCCTTGCGGGCACCATCATTTCTAAACCACGTGACTTGACGTAACACACGGCACATGGCGCTTCATGGTCATGAAGGTTGTTTGTGAAAGGGTTGAATGAACTCACTTCGTACTCCGTTCCGTATATACTGCCAGCGTCCTCCCAGCTGTCGCTATATTTATCATACTTCGGGTTGTTTGGTAAGCAAAGGTATTTTCCACCACCACCGCTATGACTATAGTGGCCACTGCCAATAATTCCTAAACTCATGAGAAAGTTCAAGAGTCATTTTATTAACAATTTTACAAGAGCAGATGAGAATTGACAATTCTCAAAGCCTATGGGGATTTCTTGAAAACCCTTCCAAACACTTAACAGTATTTTCTCTTGAAATAGTAAACATTAAAAAAGTCCAATTTAACAGCAAACACGAAAAATCACGCGTAAATAACACTAAACACTTAACCTCATTCAGACCCTCATACAAGATTTTCATGCTGTAAATATCACTTTCAAGTAAACTAAAGTACCACTCTACTTCAACCTTTAGAAAGTTCTTCTCATGCTCCAGGTTCTGCTTTAAAATACTCCCGATGAACCGTGTAAGCTAATTTTTTATATATATTCTTTACAAAAAGCACTTACTTGTGTAAACAACTTGAGCATCTCCACCATTGTCCGGCCCCACCTCACGTACTTGACACCACACAGCCCATTGCCTTCTTGTCCCTATTGTCCTTTTGGTCCTGAGGGTCCCTGAGTACCAATTGTTCCACTTGGACCAGTGTCTCCTGCAGCAGTTTAGACTGATTTTGTTTAGATTCTCTTCATGTCAGTGTGAAAACCAAAAATCGAAGTCGTAAGCGGAGCCACTCAGGCTCAACGAAATCGGTACGTGTCGAAAGTATCAGAACGTTTTCATTTCTCCCAATTCCTTTTACGACTCCGTCGCTTATGTTCCAGAAGCAGAAGCGGAAGAACCAACCAACCAATCACAAAGCCCGGAGTCGAGCATTGTGATTGGTTTATTATTCGGCTTCTGCCTCCGACTCCGACAATCTAGTTTTTACTAATTATATAACACCAAGACTTTGGTTCATGCTTTTATTTCAAGTAGAATCGATTACTGCAACAGCCTTTTATATGGTCTGCCAGAGTATCAACTTAACAAACTACGACGTATGCAGAACATGTGTGCTAGATTGATATGTAATGAAAGTGAATATTGTCACATTACTCCTTTATTAATGGACTTACATTGGCTTCCTGTAAAGTTTAGAATTGAATTTAAAATTCTGTTGATTGTTTTTAAGATTTTTAGGGGCCTAGCACCTTCGTATTCAAGCTTTTAAATTATTTCTAAGTCTGTGTCTAAATATAACTTAAGAAGTTCTAGCGACGGTACCTTACTTAGTTTTCCGAATATTAAGCCCAAGGCTACTCTCGGTGAATGGGCCTTTGTGTTTGCCGCACCTAAGTCAAGGGCGTAGCCAGGGGGGGTCCTGGGGTGCCCGTGACCCCCCCCCCCCCCTTTGTAAGCCTTTTTGTAAGCAAACAACCTACAATATTCAGGTGACAATCTGATGAGTACCCTCTGTATGAGTCAGTGTGACCCCCCCTTTGAAAAATCCTGGCTACGCCCATGCCTAAGTTATGGAATGCTCTGCCGAGATTTATTAGGGACACCAATTCTATTGACAGTTTTAAGAGAAAGTTGAAGACTTACCTTTTTGAAACTGAGCCATCATGAGTTTTTTTTATTCTATATATCATTGTCATTTTATTATTGTTATAATTGTTATTAGTTGTTTTTTTTATGGTTGTTGTTATTATTATTGTTCTTATTATTATGAGTATTAGTATGGCACATTTGAATATATTTACTGATATTTGCGACCTTATAAGCTTTTAAATTATATTATTAATTGGTAGATCGTAAGCAAATTGGGTATTCTGCTTCCGACTCCGTCAGTTTGACTTTCACTAGATCGTATCGATCTACACTTCTGACTCCCACTACGACTTTGTCGCCAGTGAAGACCAGCCTTAAGTGAGGTGATTCCCAAGGAAATCCCTCTCGAGTTGTTTTATATTGCTCCTATTTAGAAGTTTCAGAAATCCCAAGAGGATCTTTAAATAACCAATCCATGCATGCATTGTCATCCTCCACGAAAACATGCGCGCAACGCGCGTGGTAACATTTTCCGCGGGAGGACTGGGGAACACGTCTAAAATTCAGATCGGAAAAACGTTCTGCGCAGCTTTCTGCGCATCCCTCAGTAGCCCGGCTTACTTGCGGGCTCAGGTAATAATGCAAGCTGCAATGGTTCGAGATCGTTGCTCGGTAGATTACTTGAGCACTTCACTGTTATATTATTATTATTATTATTATTATTATTATTATTATTATTATTATTATTATTATTATTATTATTATTATTATTATTATGTTACGGTGGGGGTATACGTGGAGGCTGTTTTGGCGTCGCTCTGCCTATATCTCGGTCACGTTTCTACCAACGCTAAATCTATATGTTTATAACCATAACCACTGTTTGGCGGTTTTGTGGAGAAGGAGATTTTTGTTTTCAAAGGATTGAGAAAAATATGAAATGTTCAATATCTGATGGATTTGGAAAATTGAAATTTGAAGTGAAAAATTTGTTGACCAACCTGGGGCTCTCATTTGGGGGATCAACTGTCTGGTAGTGTTTCCAACTCATTTTAATCCTAACAATTCCCTTTCAATGTTACTTCAAATTTCACTCCTATTCATGGTTACCCCCGCCTTAAGAAAACCTGCAGCCTATTGAGAGGCTCACTTGATTATATGTTCAGTGAATTGCTTATATGAATGTAAAGGCTGAATGTGGATAAAATGCGTCTTCGAAACGAAATTTCTTGCACACCACGGGATCGGAAAATAAAGGATTTGGAAACAGAAACCGTCTTTAGGTTAATTTTGTTCGAAAACAATACACCAGCTTTCCATTAGTGACATTAAAATGTTGCTGCATACCGGAGATTTTGAGAAAGCGTATAAAGTTCGTAACCTAATGCATCAGCCGTCAAAAAGATAACGGATACTAGCTTCAATGAGTTTTTCACTTCTGTCGCTGAGAACCTAGGTGGCCATTTAAAGGGTAAGCCGACGCCCGCCTGGTCTGGTTTTTTTCTTTTTTTTTTTTTTGGATAGATTACGGCCATTAAAACATAAGGAAAACGTCATCAAACAAACCTTTACATGATTCTCTTACTCTCGATTCTTCTCCAGGAAATGACTTGTTTTCTCGGAGAGCCCTGAAGAAAGAAAACAAAACCTGAATGTAGCCTGTGTTACAGCCGACTCTCCCCGTAAAAAATCGGGGGAGAGGGGAGAGGCGGCTGTAACACAGGCTACCTGAATGCAACTCAGACTTAAGAGCATCCGGCTGGATCACGCGATTTCTTTATGAGTATCAACAAAGTGCATCAATATCAAACCAGACTGGCGAGTAAGATTTCATACTATCTGCCTAAAGCGAGGACCAATTATGGCAAATTTAACATTCGTTTCTCTGGAGTTAAAGTTTGGAATTCCATTGAAGACTCACTAAAATCTAAAAGTCGCACCTGTTTTAAAATCCTCCTAAAAGAATCACTTATCTTTAATTACTGACTGGTTCATTGATGTACTTTTATTTTCCAGTTTTTGCGTGTACATATCTCCTTGTTTATTATTATTTGTGTGTGTGCGTGTGTGTGTGAACGGTAATTGTGTCCATTGTTCTATGTTCAGTAAGCGTATTAGCAAATTTCTTTCCGCTTGGCCCAGCCACTTAGCTCGGCCGCTTAGCTCGATTAGCCTTGCTATTTCTAAGTGGCTGTGCTCTTTTCTTTTGTAATTTTTTTATCTCTAGTATTTAAGTCTATACTGTGTAATTTCTGGGCACGAATAAAGATTGTTGTTGTTGTTGTGAGGGTCGTGGGTTCAAATCCCATCTGTAACTGGAAGTTTTTTTTCCGGGGTTTTCAGTTGATGCTGTTTCTATCGTTTATTAAACAAATAATTGTAAAAACTAATGCTACGTGTCTGTCTTTTGGTAGCTTCAGGTTCCACTCGACCCCTTTTGAAATTGGCGTGATTAGACACGTGCGTCGTTCATCTTTGTCGTTGTTATTCTGGAGAATCCGCTCAATTGTGCTCATTTAATTTTGTCATCGATTGCAGTCGATCTTTGTTTCATTTTTTGCTGTTCCAGAAACAAGATGATGATGCAAGACATCATGAAAACCACCACAACTACATATAAAACGCAACGAAGAGTCTCTAAATAGCGCTGTTTTAGCTTATGTTCCTTTTTATCTTGATCCATGAGGTGCCGGTGAAATTTTGACGGAGAAGAAATTTGACTTTGACCGTACGTCTGTTTCAGTAGATCTCTGATAAAACCTTGATAATATCGTATCCGATTAGACTCAGATGAAAGCTGGCCCGAAATATAACTTCGACAGAGATAAAACTTCTGATAGTGCAGTGATGCAGCACACTGTATCCTCAGTAGGATAATTTAGAATGCCTGCGCCCTTTTTATATCATAATCATCTAAAACTGAGAGATAGTCTGACCCATTTCCAGTTCGTATGCGTAGATAATAAAATGATAGGGAAAAAACAGTTAATAGGAAGACATATTCTAACTTTTATTTTCTCAAAGATTCTCCAGACCGCTGTTATTTAGTTCTTAGTGTATCTGATCTATTCTAGTAATA
>JAHPZR010024677.1:22500-24710 GCA_019787425.1 Platygyra sinensis | reverse complement strand
TCACAACTGACATTTATAAACGACGATTGTGGCTACAGAAATGTACACCTATACACTTCTCCTAAGATGACCGCCAAGAAACGTCTTAATCCGGCAGACACTCAAGGAGGTATAAACACAAATGTGTGTTTAGTATGGGCTGTTTCAATCTATTTTAGGCTATTGGCTAGCTAAGTAAACGACGCATACATCGTTCAAGTTCAAACGATACATTTTATACATGTTTCGGCTGAAAATCGTGGGAAACGCACCAAAAACTGCTTCAATTTTGCAAAACGTTTTCGAGGGCATGAAACCCCCAGACCCCCTAGTGGAATACGTCTTGTGGCCCCACATTTGCTACTGAACGGTCACTCGCACAACCCTAGCTTAAACCTTGAATCACTGCATGTTAAGAATGACTTTTATTACCAGAGTAATGAAGCAATAAAATTGATATTTCCCTAAACATCAAACCAAAAAGGCAATGCAGCGAGCCCCATTTTAGACAATAGCACGTGGATGTGCCTGATACTTGGTTATGTTACCCCTTGTAAAACTTTGACAGGAAAGCAAAATGACCGTGTGGAAGTTAAAAAATACTTAAAAATTATTAAAAGTAGTGGATTTAGCTGTGCAATGCTCTGCTAGCTTCCAGGGAAATCGTTTGCGAATTGCACAAAACTGCGTGTCCGGGTTATTCAGGTGTCAAAATTGATTTCTCTAAGAATATTATGAAGAGGAAACTCTGTCTTAATCTAGTATGCCCTATATTTTTTTAAAAATTGGCAAGACTGGGATGCCATACTTTTATGAGTCTGATATGAGACTTCGCACACAGTATCATGTTACTCGATTTACTCGGCATCAAATCAAGCGGTGTCTTAGGCATATTTGTTGTTTAATTAGAAGCATCGGAAAGGCATGGTTTCCGTAAAAAGGTCCATTTCGGATATCAGCTAGGGTAAAAATCTCTCTATCAGCTCTCCTGATTTATTAACAACTCTAATTATTAGCGGAAAAGAGTCTCCCGAATGGTCAAACGTGAGTTAGCGAACGATTGTTGCTGACATTGACCACAACTGTTTACACTACCGGCTTCGGCGATGACTCAACTAAAATTAATATTACAGCAATCTTATAAAAAGAAACAAGAAAATAAAAGGAACAGGTGTTGAAAAAGTATGAAATAATCATCAAAGGCTGCTCATTTCTATGGGGATAAGACATTGTAAATCAACGCCTTCTTCAACCAAGAATGCGTGATGCGTGACGGAACGGTCGTGATGACGATCGGTAGTTGTCAGTAAAAAGAGCGTGAGGCTTGAGAGATTTCTCGATATTTTGGCGTAAAATAAGTCTCATCGAGTTCTCCAAGCGTTAAAACTCAATAAATCTAATCAGGTAATGTCAAAAAGTTCGCTGAGAAACTCAAAAACCGCATTTTAGTCAACGGATGAGATTCGTCACTTTCACACAAATTGTTGAAATTTCCGCTACTTTGTCGAATTTTTTGCGTATCAAAATTATGAGTGCCCACAACTTTTAATACAGATATTTGTAGCTTAGGCCTAGTACATTACGCTGATAACAGTCATCATTCATGAAGAGGTCCCATTTTTGAAAAAAATCTGTTTGTTTGGAGGCTATGTCAGCAAAGATGACAAAGACGTCTTTAAGAGGATCACGTCAAGACGTCATAACTTTGCTTGTGTTTAAGATAAGCAGATAGTTTTTAGTTGTGTGAAAAGAAGAAAGAATTATGCAGTAATTCTGAAAGAATTAGGTCGTTTCATCAAATGTACAAAGTTTGAGCAAGCATAACGTAGCCCCCAATTTTTGGGGTTTCAATTTCCGGTTTGTGTAGTTTTCGGGGTGCCTACAAAAAACAAATTCCTCAAAAAATTAAAAAAGCGAATCTATCAAAATAAAGGCCATTTTCGTTCATTGCATATGTTGTTTGACTTGTGTAGAAAAAAATGAAGGCAATCCATTTTCCACGAAAATTTGAGTGGTCGGTTCTTACACGGACACGCTCTTAATACCTGAATAATTCGCCAGAATTTTAGTCAGTCGTTTTTGCGTTAGCGGCTTTTGCCGCTTTACGAAACTGAAGTAATCGGCAAACAGAATATAATTTTATCGAATTCTATATTTAATAACTTTTCGTTTGATATATAGTTTGTAGAGGTTTCCTTAAAAAACAGCGTAAGTACGAACTTTCTTTCTGG
>JAHPZR010024676.1:0-23036 GCA_019787425.1 Platygyra sinensis | reverse complement strand
CTTTAAGAATAATATAAAATTACCAGTGATCAGTGATTAGTTTAAACGTCAATGTATGGCTTGATAAAATGTCAAAAAAGCCAGAAGTCAATAAAACTTTTGATTAACTTTTAAAGCCGGATTTGTGCACGTTGATTAGAAAAGCTGTTAATAAACAAAAGAACCTAGCCAGTGTGTAGACTAGGGACGGACCATTAGAAAAGAGATGGGGGAGTGGAAAAAAAAGTTCATGCAAGGGAAGTGAAGGAAAAAACAATTTGCAAAGAAGAAGTGAAGATGATGCATACGTTCAGGCCATCTTAGCCATCGTTATGATGCATACGTTAAGGCCATCTTAGCTTGGCAGCCACTTTAAATCCCAGTTTTCTGGGTCCTGGTAAATCCCTGATTCAACTGACTTTCTCTACAACTTTTTAAGAGAAACGAACATTTTCCCTTACTAGCCTGATACATTTTGGCGCAGTAACCTCATTGCTATGGATATATACTTGTAGCAATCGCTTAAAAGTGATACAAGCATGTGCTTTATAGACAGCGATCTTGCTTTATTCGTGTTTTCAATGCCTCAACATACAGGAATGATTTCACAACTGAAATTTACAAATGACGATTGTGGACACAGATGTGCACACACACGTGAAAGTGAACAGTTCATGGCACTCTTCCCCTCAAGATTTCCGCCAAGATCAAGGTCGGACAAACATTGAAACTCCAAGACAATCAACAGATGTGTTTAGTATGGATACTTTCAATCTATTTTAAGTTTGATTAGCAAAGTAGTGCCAGTCAAGTGCTATCGATACATTAAATTTATCGCCTGAATATCGTGGAAAATACGTCGAAGACGCTTCATATTTGCAAAATGTTCTGGGTGGGGGGGGGGGGGGGGGGCATTCCTCCAGAACCCCCCAGCACAGACGGCCCCATTGTTGTTAGTGGAAAACAAATAAAAGTAATATTTAACCTTTTACCTTACCTTACCTTGCCTTACCTAACCTTACCTAACCTTAACTTACCATACGTTACCTTACCTTACCTTAGCTTACCTCACCTCACCTCACCTCACCTCACCTTACCTTACTTGATCTTACTTAACCTTACCTTACCCTTTTGTACTTTACCATACCTTACCATACCTTACCTTACTTTAACTTACTTTACCTTACCTTACCTCACCTTACCTTACCTTACCTTACCTAGCTTTACCTTATTAAACCTTACCTTACCTTACCTTACCTAACCTTACCTAATTAAACCTTACCTTACCTTAACTTACTTTACCTTACCTTACGTTACCTTACCTTACCTTACCTTACCTTACCGTATCTTACCTTACCTAAGCTTACCTTACCTTACCTTACTTTACCTTACCTTACCTTACCTTACCTCACCTCACCTTACCTTACCTTACTTTACCCTACCTTACTTTATCTTACCTTACCTTATCTTATCTTACCTCACGTCACCTTACCTTACCGTACCTTACGTTACCTTACGTTACCTTACCTCACCGTGCCTTACCTTACCTAGTTTTACCTCACCTTACCTTATCTTACCTTATCTTACCTTACCTCACCTCACTTTACCTTACCGTACCTTACCTTATTTCACCTTACCGAATCTTACCTTAACTTTCTTTACCTTTTCTTACCTTACCTTACTTTACCTTACCTTGCCTTACCTTATTTTATCTTACCTTACCTCACCTAACCTTGAGTACCACGATGAGAGTATCACTTCTTTTCAATCAAGGAACTGACAACATGAAAGATTATGGCCGTTTTGATGTTTATTGCTTATAAGAACTTATTATTAGTAATCTAAATATGGAACACTGTTTAAGACTAAGGCATTGGACAAAAACAGCTAATTAATTCAGTTACTGAAACAACAACACTAACTCTAGACATTTGGAAAGCGATCTAGGAAAAACGAGCTACAAGTCATTTTTTTAAGTTTAGAGCCACCTTAAAATTTCGATTACTCAAGGTGACTCTGACCTCATTCTGCGTAATTCTCGCTAAAGCTAGCAAAAATACCTCCATCTTTTGAAGGTGCTAAAAGGTATTTTCGTGATTTGTGAATGGCGGTATTTTTTACGTGGAATGTAAAATAGCCATTTTTTTCTCTTGACTAGCGATTTCGTCAGTAACCGTGAGGCATGATTTTTAAATATACTTTCCTGTAAAATGAGAAAAAAAAACGTTCAAACCTAGTAAGGCCTTACTTTTTATTTGTTTTCTGTTACTTTTTACACCTGTCATTACGTAATAAGTGGGAGGCGCGGTGGCCTCATGGTTAGTGTGCTCGTCTCCGGATCGCTCGGTCCGGGTTCGAGCCCTGGCCGGGGACATTGTGTTGTGTTCTTGGGTAAGACACTTAACTCTCACAGTGCCCCTCTCCACCCAGGTGTATAAATGGGTACCGGCGAATTTAATGCTGGGGGTAACCCTGCGATGGACTAGCATCCCATCCAGGGGGGAGTAGAAATACTCTCAGTCGCTTCATGCTAAGAAAACCGGGATAAGCTCCGGCCTGATGGGCCACTTGGCCCGTATGCAGACTTTACCTTTTTTTACCATTACGTAATAGACATTTTATTATTGTTATTCTGCAGAAATCTCTCTTGCCTGATTTGTCTATTTTATTTACGGTCAATCATGAGAAGACCTTATCTAGAGCCCCCAACCACCCTCTTCTTTCATGCTTATCACAATTCAATAATAAAAAAACGGGTGTCACGTAGACAATCACTTGAAGCTAACATTAAGGGTGTTTCTAACAGGTTACACTGTTGCTACGGTGACTTATTATGCCTTAAAAAGCACCATTATTGGTTCATCAGTGGTTGGGCGTTTGTGTGCCATAACTTGATAAGGGGTGATAGTAATGACGCGTCAAAGTATTAACGTTGGAAAAGCCCTGGGAACTGTTTCCAACCAGCTTAAATAATTGGTTGGGAGTTATGTTGGGCTCGACCTTCGTGAGGACGAAGTTTTCTAGTTATCGCCCGACGTTGTATTTAAATTTGATTTGAGCTTCTTTGCTACCATCCCAGAAACGCAGCTATATATTCATCTTATGGGAAATAAATATAAAATCAAATACATGCACTAAGTACTGCCTTAAAATGATATAAATTGTTATCACACTCTGCTGTTTAGATCTCATGCAAGTTAAAGTTTCTATGCGGTTGTGCGAGTTCTTACATAACTTCTAAACATTAGTTGCCAATTTGCCTTCCAATATCTCACGTAATATTTTCTCCTCCCAGTCTTGTTTCTTTTTATGTTTGTCAAAGTCCAGCAGACGTTTCTTCCTCAAGGCGTTAGGCAACTTCTTTTTCTTCAAGTCGTTAATCTTCACAAGAATCAAAGACGAGTCTCCCACGTCCAACACTCTTTGTACGGCCATGTGCAACTCCTCTCGACAAAGGTTGCTGGCGAGGTAATTCTCAGACAAAACAATCAACACTTGACGGCTACCGTACACACTGTCGGCCATGTTCTGGACGATGGGTCTTCCAAGTTCAAAGTCCCGGCTGTGGATGCTGTAGTCAACAGAGTGCTTCTCAAGAATTGAGATGAGATTTTCAGTGACCCAACCAAAGTCCTTTGAACTGTAGCTGATAAACAGTCGGTTTATGAAATCCGTTTCCACAAGGCCATCTGCAAGCAATGAAACGAAAAATGAAAAAAAAGTAATAACGCTGCAACGTTTTTAGCTTGAACTAACCTCTTTTTGAGTCTCATAGCAGAAACTATCGCCATTAAATGCAATGTTTTAGGGCCTCTTCATCGAGCTTGGTTAAGAAGGGCGACTGGGTTTCCAAGCTTTCGCTTCACCATCACTTCCTTTTTAAAAATTTATCAGCGATTAGATTCCAGTAATGGAATGTTTTAGGGCCTCTTCATTGAGCTTGGTTAAGAAGGGCCACTGGGTTTCCCCGCTTTTGCTTCACCATCACTTCCTTTGTAAACATTAAGCTGCGATTAGATTCAGTAATGGATAAGCATTCTTTTACTTGCCGGCCTAATCATCTTTTTGCATAGTGATTTTTCTCGCATGATGAGCATAAAATTCAGCAATGCTGAATGACACAGTATCTATTGTTGTTGTTGTTTTTTTCGTTTTATTGAATGTCGCGTTAAACTCTGGCTTCCGTGCCATTTTCATTCATGTAACTACGCTCAAATTTATCTGATGACCAGCCCAGAATACGACTTTGTGGCTTGTGTATCTATAAACCGAACAAATCAAAACTTGGGCACAATCATGTTTTATGCTTTTGGCTTCCATAGTGCGCATACTTAATTTTCTTGTTTCCGTTACGAACTAGTGCACCACCACTCACTGATCTCTAAGTGGACTGCAAAGACTCACGTTTTTGAATATGGTATGATGATGTCCATTTTTTCTTGACAAGAAACCGAATAAATAACATGACCAGGACTGCCACACTTCCACCTGATAATATGATGATTGGCAGGAGCCAATCTCTGCGACTTTCTGTAGAGTAAAACCAGGCGAAAAAAACATAGATAATGAATTAAACACTGATCTTTAAACCCATTAAGGGATTCAGTATGTATACTAGAACATTAACTCATTACAATTGTAGTTTCAATTGGTAGAGAAGTTGATGTTGAGGAAAGGCTAAGAATTAATGTAAGCACAAAATGTTTTTTGTCTGTTTGTCTTTTTGTTTAATCGTTTCTCACTCAGAAATTTTATTATTCTCTTGCACTTTTTATTGTCATGTACTGAGAGTAGCACACTTCACAAAATGTCTCGCTGTAATCGTCGATCTAACTTTGCACTCAAAATTCGATTGTTTTTGTCCAAACTATGTACCATTCACATGTAACCTCGATGCATAGTGACCAAGTTTAGTTGCGAGCGCTGGTCATATGTACGGACAGTGCAGTTATTTCGTTTAACAAAATGTCTAACTTAGTCTACTTAAAGACACTACATATAACTTACACTGACCTAAATCAGTACGAGAACCCAAAACTGTTCTTAGCTGATTTGAAGTTGTCCTTTGTTTCGTTGTTGTTGCTGCTGTTGGCTTTAAAATCTCTAGAAAGGAAACTGAAGAGCACGATTAGACGCTTGATACCAAATTTAATTACAAGGCTATCTTAAATGCGAGTAAAAATGAGACAAACTGACGAAAATGACATAAAAGCGACGAACAAGCTCTTTAAACCATAAATCAGAGCGGTAACCGCAGGCGTTTCCCGCTTGGCCCTTCTTCGGTGTGTTGAAATTGGCGTCCTACCCTTTACTCTGGAAGCGTTTTGACGGAACTTGGTTAAATAATCAATAAGCGCTCATTGAGAACCTCGAAAAAAATAGATATTTTAACTTACGAGCGGTATTTAAGATTCTCTGCGAAAGGCATGCAAGGTTATCACTTGAACTGGTACTCAGCTTTTTCGCTGAAGGTTGCGGGATGTTTTCATCGAGGATACAAATATATGCAAAGCGACTTGGGCTGTCCACGTGAGCAAAGTCCGTGGCACAACATTGGATATTTGTAGATACTCGTGGGATTTTTTCAGCAGCGAGTTTCCTGGAAATAGTTTGAGATGGATTAACTTAGAAATATGGTAAATTAACTAGCTTACCCTTCATCCTTTCTTGGTATAACTAATTTTACCACAATGTACACGTTTGGGAATGCAATAGAAAATACGCAGGAAATGTTGTTTTTAACTACAGATTACTTCCTACCTGTTGGTTGTGGATTAGATACTTTCAAATCAATGGCAGCTCTTGTAGTGTTTTCGTACTCGCAGTGCCAGTGGCAACTGTATGTCCCCTCGTCTCTTTCCGTCACATTGAATATAGACAGAATGAATTTTTTTTTGCATTTGGTGTGTGTATCTTTTTCTTCCACTTTAAACTTTAGACTGTTTTCTGGCAGGGGCTCTGGATTGTTATTTAAATGCCAAGATAAATATTCTGGACAAGAGTAATCATAGTCAATCCAGCAAGTAAGGTTGACGTTTGAGGATTTGATTCCAACAATCTCCAATGAGGTAGTGATCGGGCTTTTCGTTGAGGGACCTATCAGAATAACGTTAATTGTAAAAATTGCGTAACCAATAGAATTGATCAAACACGTTTAAGAAAGCCCGCTGCCTGCGGCAACACAAAGCATTGCTAAAATGCCACGCGGAGTTAGACGTTTACTGCGATAACATTGACATTTTGCTCGTTAAAAAGGCCTTGTTCGATAGATGAACCAGAAACAGTTCGATGGGGGAGTAAATGCCATAACTTACATTCATATATCATCTCTATCTCTTCAGACGCGCTGCTCGACCACCCAGGAATACTATTCGTTGCACTGCAGCTGTAGAACCCTTCCTGCTCCTCTCGTCCGTGTGATAGATGAAGTATGCTACGCAGAGTTTCTCCTGTCTCCTGCAGAGAATGATAAATGCCTTCGGTTCCGTTGCTGATAAGTTCATTATCTTTGTGCCAAAGTACTGTGCGAGGGAGAGGCCATCCTGAGAAGATGCATTCCAGTTCCATTAATTTGTCTTGGATGATATCATTAGGTGTACTCGTGAAATGAACAATTTTCAGTGCACCTAATAAAAGAAACAAGAAGATCTTCTGGTAATTACACCAATTGAGTTAACCATTGACTGAGTATAAAGAAATCGGAGGTTACTGTGTTCTGCGTGCAAGTTGCTATTACAAACGCTGCCGTTTCAGGGTCATTTCCTATGACTGAAATAATCGTCTGACTGCCATTCGTCAGGTCACTTTATATGCTGGTATGTAGGTGTGTGAGGTGTGTCAGGTCATGTCTTTATATGTCATGCCATGTGAGTCGTGGTAAGCAAAATGGCACTTCATTTCCCTCAATACAAAGACAATACTTTGCTTTGACAAAGGACTAGCTAACCCTCGAATTATCAGCTTCATTAACTCGTTATGGAGGTTAGTTTATCTTCATCAACATCAAGTTGATAAATACATGATTCAGTCCTAGAGTCTTCAGAAACCAATGCCTTTGTTCGTGTCAAAGCATGTCCCGTTACGTCATGCCATCATGTCAAGTCTTGCAAGTCAGTGTTGATGGCATGGATCTGGAAAAGAACCGCCATTTCCTTAGAATCATTAGGAAAACTAACTTTGAGATAAAGAGACAGGATTTTGATTTTGTGTTGTTATTTTTGATACCGTGGATGAACAATAAGGAAACACCTACGTGTGAAATGTATAGTGGTACACTGACATGAATGTTTTCCACTATATGTCGTAGAGGCCGATCGTTCCAAAATCAAGTTTGATAACCCCGTGGTATTCTTAACTCGTTCTAACATTTGGTTTCAGTTCATGCCTTGTGCAAATCCTTCAGTGACGATCGAGCAGTTGAGAGTTACGTTGGAGCCTGGCAACACCGTCATCGGATTGGTCTGTTTACACACCGACGAGAAACAGGAAGACTTTATTTCACAATTCATGTCAGTCGCGGTTGAGGCATCTGTTGAAGATAAGGGAAGGACATTTTGCTCACCGTGCAGGTAAATTGGAAGAGACCAATGACACCCAGTAGGTTGCGACTGATTAGATGTTATCTCATTTGAACAACTAAATCAGTTCAATCAATGAGGCCGAGAAACAACATGGACCATTAGGGAGCTTTTCAAGTAAGACTTATGCAAACAATCTAGCCCAGGCAATCCAGTGAACCAATCAAAGCATGAAGTAAATACATGCAGCTGATGCGAGACCCAGGAAAAAGTGTGCAAGCGAGGCGCAAGTGGTTTGGGTTTTACTTTGATTGGATGGTAACGTGACGCAATTTGCAAAACCAGTGACTTTTCGACACTTGAATGAACCACTCAATCAAAATTAAAAATAAATTGGAAATCCGTTTTGGTATAACAGGACCGAAATAGGACAAAAACAGTTAATTTGACCTCCGTAGGATACATTTATCTCTCGATATCCCATTTAGATCACGTTGGTCTATCCGACTGAACTACAAGTCCAGACAGGATAAGGTCGTACATTGCATTCCCAATGGTAGCCTGGATATCTAACTTCCAACTAACTACCACCGTCCACAGTCCACGATTTGCTCCAATCTGGCCTCTTGACCCATTATAGCGACGGTACAGTGATATAATTCGGAAGTAGTTGGTTCTAATCGCTGGTTCTCTTTGACAAGTAATAGAGAATATCACAGAATGAATCGTTCTGTGATAACACCTTTCTTAAGGAATTTTCTAAATAAGAACGGTGTTTTTTTAGACACCGTTAATTTATGAATCCCCATGATAGCTTTCAAACTACACTAGGAATTTATTTGCACTTTTTGTTGATCCATTGAAGAGACTGAAATAATGGCGGAGTGGTGAGAGAGTGATTTAAATCTGATAAAAAAGATGGTGATTCAGAATGATAAAACAATTATTGAACCGTGTTAGCGCAAGAAATGGTTATTTGTGGGTGTCTCGTAGGCCTCAGGCACAATTGATCTACTGGCCACTAAAAGATCATGATATCTTGCTCAACCTCATCTAGTAATTGTTAATTACACCTCCATTGGTCGATGAATGCATTATTGAAAGAATGTCTTAAATGGCTTTTGATCACATCCGACGCTTAGTTTATTGAATGAACAGATCACGGAAACATTGCAATTTACATACAGTAGACTCCCGATAACTCGACCCTTAAAAGAATTGAAAAAGAGTTCGGATTATTGGGAGTTGAGAACAACTAACTGGAAAGAAGGAAGAATACGATATATACTGTACTTCTATTCATACAGTGTACATTTTTATCAAACTTAATTATATAGACGACGAGTGAAACCGGAATAATACATTTCTAAATTACTGTATAAATCAGGACGTGACGAGTTTTCGAGGGTAAAATTATCTAGAGAATGAATTGGTTCGATTTTGGAGGGTTCGAGTTACCAAGTTTAAAATTAAGGTAAATGTAAGTCAGAAATCCGGGAGAAATCGATTGTGATTAGAGTTATCGCGAGGTTCTTATTTTGATGGTCGACTTTATATATAGGAGCAAAAGGAAATGTTCGGGATCACCAGCTCTTTATCAAGATTGATACGCCTTCAAACGGCATTGAAATTATAACTTGTTTACACCGTTTGAGATTGTATATTATATTCCTTGGAGGTTTCAAAAATTATTCTTGTTTTTTTTCTCAAGAAAAACCGGCTGGATAAGTTTGAAATGTTGCATTGGTATCTCTGATGTTAAAGGAACAACAATTCTATAACAGTAAAATATCCCTTTACCATTAGGTAATGAAAATAATCTTGCCCAAATTTAAAATGTAACATGAAGGTTTATTTCAAGAAATACTCACTGACTTTACGATTTCAGCCGGAGTCTTTGATAATAATGCTAGCTATGGGCGAAATGCTAATTTGTTAAGCAATTTTTCCGAATAGTTCAAGGCGTACTGGTCAAACGAAAACGTTTAAATCCGAATTGCAGGTCGTAGCCAGAAAAAGATTATGACTGAGGCAATATCGATGAAAAAATTATGACGGAGACAAATTTTCTTCCCAGATATTCGGGGTGTTTATGATGATAAAAGACAATAATTTAAAAGAAAAGCGATAAAAAATGAGTGAGGAAAATGTCTCATCTTGCCTTATTAGCTATGGCCCTGAATTGACCCAGCTTGATATCTGAAGAAAAGTCTAGGAAGCGAAAACAAAAAAGCGACTCCCGGCTTCACATACCTTGGATCGAGAGAAGTATCAAAGAACAGAACGAAACGTATTTCATCAAACAAAGCTCGACGTTTTTTCGGTGGTGAGGAATCTTCATCTTTCAGTTTTATCCGCGACCCCAATATTCGAGGCTATCGCTCAGCTTCCTTGCTAACTGAATCTTTTTCTAGCATCCTCTTCAGTCAGATTAACTGATGCATTTTGGAGTTCCACCCACGCCTTGAATTACATGCGTATACTGCATATGAACAGTGATCAATATAACTTCGTATTACTTTGTAACTAATTTACAGCAAAAAGTGAATGGTTATAATGCAGCCCTCTACAGCTTAGACATGGCGAAAAGTCAGCAAAAGTTTGGTATTTACTCAAAAGGGACATATCTGACATATTCAAGAGCGTGGTTGTCAAAAATGAGCCACCGACGTCTCATACAAAAAGTAATTACCTGACGGTGATCCACCTAAGACAATATACAATTTGATGGCTAATGGAGAGTGTTTTGTTCTCAGCTCAGTCAATTAATATATTTCTTCATATTGCCTACTCGATTTAACCTTTTGTCTTGCTTATCCGATATAATTTTCCTGAAACTGTCAAGTTAGGATATAAGCCCAGAATAATTCTCTGTCATTAGAAACATCCTGTTTTCAATGCCTCACTTTTTTCCATCTACAATGACTAAAGAAACACCATATCTACAATTGTTAATGGAGACACCAGGGTCTCTACTCCACAACGTTTAAACATGGGAAGCTCTTTGGTGAAGCATATTTAACAATTTTTTTTTTGCCTGAAAAAATTAGGAATAATTTTTTTAAAGGATTTTTTTCATATTGTTTTGTTTACCTAGTATCTTTCGCCAATAGTTTCGAATTCAGACAGAAAAGCAAATAAACTTTATTACTGTCTGGGACTTCATACTCTATAGCTTAAACACAAACGAAACGAGATTGATGGACTGAGAACTATCTTGTAGGCAGCGTCCACACTATCCTGGATTTTAAAACGCAGCTTTAATTCTATAGTTTCGTCTTCCGTCCAGACTACTTATCCGTCACGAAAATGGAGATTTTCGAAAAACCTCTTCAAAGTGGAGCAATTTGAAAAACACCGGGTTTTCGTTTTCGGGTGGAGAAAAAGCATTTTAAAAACGGAGCTTTGCGAAAACAGTGTAGTCATGTGATTTTCTCATGTGGTTTTACTGAAACAGATATCCAAAATGACTGGTGACTGTTGTGTTTTTAACTTCCTCTGGCTTAGTATAGACGGGAAACATTTGACATTTGATGCTTTTACAGAGTGAAACCTTCGTTTTCAATTTCCTCCGGCGTAGAGTTAACATGGCTTTAGTTTGCAACGCCGGAGAGAGGTGATCCCCATTCCCAATCCGGTTTGACTCACAAGCAATTTAGATTTTCCATGTCAGTTCTTTTTTTAAGGACGTTCGCGCGAAAATTTTTTTACTGTAGGCAGATAATTAGTTACTTGTGCCAGAAGTGCAAAAAAATTGGGGATCACCGTCTTCGTTTCAGAGATAAGGCGTGTGGTAAACTATACTGATTTCGAAAAATTGTCCCATATAATTGAGCACAGTCTACAGGAGTTTATAGTTAAAAATATCGAGGGTGAGTATTTTGTAGAAGTGGGTCTGTTGCGTAAATAATTCCAAATGTTACTAACGTTTTCACAAAGTTTTACCCTTAAAGAGGCATTTGAAACCGCCGCACAGATGGACGAAGAGCTAATAAGAACGGAATTCGATGGTGTATTTTGCCAAAAATTCAAACTTTTAGTCGATAGATTTTCTTCATTTTTCCCTAAGTGTCGAAAATCAGTAGAGAAAAAAAAATTGATCCAAAGAAAACCTGGGGTCATCGAACGTCTAAGATCGTTAAATCCAGGCAAAGCTCTAGCAACGGCCATCTGCCCTATCATCTGTTTTTATAAAATGTTTAAGACAGTGCGCGCATTCTCATTGGGCGATAGGCGTGTTTAGATGAGAGTATGCAAACGCGGTTGACACGTCACGCTTTCTGTGTTTGCCCGGCACAGTTTGAAACCATTTTAAAGCTGGTAGTTCAACTCTCAAGTACAAATATAAAGGAATTCAAATGCAGAAAACTTTTCCAAGTTTTGATTTGGGAATTGACCATCTCTTTCCCTCTGACCCGTGGAAAGAAAGCAAAAGAAAGAAGAACAACAGCGCTTTGCATACCTCGATGTTAGTGAGCTAGACGACCTTGCCGAGGGAGCTCACGCGAAGACACTAAAATCATGTGCAACAAAATACACAGTAAACGTTTTTCAAGGTAAATTTGGCCTTTAATTAATACAATAAAATTTTCAAAATCACATGCTGTTTTTCAAAAAAGATGTGCAATAAAATTAAACGCCAACTATATGCTACAGTTTGCGAATGCGAAATCTGTTCAAATCAAATTTTACACGGCCGATCGGTTGCCGTGTTTTGGCTGTCAAATGTTCAAAATGTGACCATTAAACCTTGGAAAAATGTACCAGACAGCTCACCAGACTGATGGATTTAATGCCCTTCGACTTAACTGCATTAACTCAACCTTGCCTGCTTGTGCTATGATTCTAAACCAGCAAAACTTCACAAGGCACGATGAGCGATTCAACTTCTCAACCATCTTCTCGGGCTGCCAAATCGGGAAAGTTTGCGTTACTTTCAAGAGCGATCAAGCACAGTGATTTCGTCTTGCAGTTCTTTCCTTACAGAGTCGTAAATCTTTTGAACATTTATTCTGTTTTCACCGAACTTTAAGCATTTCTCCCAAAGATTTAGAAGGATTCAAAGCTGATATCGCTTTCATTTACACGGCGCTCGCTAGCTCGCTGGCGATATTGCCACAAATTTTGATTTTTGTAACGCGAAGTTCATTGATTCGTACGTTATCAGATGCGCGTTTTGATTGGTTAGTAGGAAAGATGATTGTCTAGAGCATGTATTGAGAAAAGCTTTTTTGATCAAGAAGTTTATAAAGAAAATTTCTCTTCATTTGTCGAATTAATTTTGAGAAATATTTTATAAAAGCAATAGAAAACCTTTTTTTCCTGTGCAAACACTCAAGGGGTTGGGAGAATTCTCGACGGTTATGCAAACCCGAGACGAAGTCGAAGGTTTGCATAACTGTCTCGAATTCTCCCAACCCCTCTCGTGTTTATATCAGGCTATGCAAACACGGGAAACGTTTTCTATTGCTTAAATATTATGACTTAGCGCGCGCGCTCATACATGACGTGGCATGTGAATTTGCGTGCGCAGTAAAGATGTGCAGAAAAAATTAGCGCGAACGTCGTTAAGAGACAAGTGATAACGAGAAAATTACATGGATCTCAATCTAGTAGCAAATTCTCAAAGTAACCCCCCCCCCCCCCATTCACTCGCGAATTCTGGGCAAAATAATAACTGAATGCTTGAATTTAATGTCTTTCTTTGGATCTCACATGTAATGCGTGATTGAATGAGGTATCGTGTTTTTTTTTGCGCTCCACCATTGTCTGATTAAACAAACCGTCAGCCTGCCTTGGGCTGGTATCAGGGTCATTACTAGTTCAACGATGCAATCTAATTGTACCGGATGCTTCTGAACCACTCTTCTTATAAACCGAGCTTAATTTAATATGGAGCGAGTTTTTATCACGAGTGTTTTTCTGAACATCAGTAAAATCTGAAAACATCTGCCAAGAACTGTGTTTTGTGTAACTGAGCTTGCCCACGCACCTGCAAAATGCTGTTATTAACACTTTAATATCAAAAAGCGACTCTTATGTTTACCAATAAAGCGTCTACAATTTCAACCCCTACGTTTTCTGAGCGATTTTGATCGCTTTTCCTAAAATTATTACTTCAGGAAGCTTAACCGATAGAAATATTTATCACCTTCAAATGTCTACAAGTTTTAGCAGTAAAAATATACACATACTTAATTTCTTAAAAGCTAATTTATTAAACTTTTATCGAAATACGGCAGTTTAAAATGAAATAAATAAAACGGTCGCTAAAGGTGTAATATTTTGTAAAATCATTGCTTTAAACGCGTTCAAAATTTATCCCATTTCAGAGTGACGTATTTCGATAGAAGCTTACCTTGAATTTAATCCTAAAATTTCTCAAAAGCGTAATATTCTGGTATCTTTATTGACAACTATATTCTCTTTAACGGATGATTGGCGGTCAGGCATAAGTTCATAATAACCTACTATTATAAGCCGAGAGCAAAACTACACAGGTTACTTGAAATTTTGCTTGATGTCCCCAAATAATTGTTGGTGTTGTTGAAATAGTCTTGTATCTCTCAGTGATTTTCGTTTCTCTAACTTTACCGAAAATCAAAAATCAGTTACATTACGATCGAAATACACCGCCATAGAATTTTTCATAACACTCATGCACACGAATTTGGTTGTTTTACATTTATCACGTGGCACTAAGAGTGAGAGTCGATTATCGATTATTTTTGCGGTTCCTTGCTTACTACAGAGCGGTTGTTACAGGCGAAGAGTCATCAAGTGGAATGAAAGCTTTGAAGGATTAAGTAGAAAGATAAAAGGGAAAAGAAACCGATTAAATTTAAACTACAAAGAAAACATATTTTTGGTTTCAAGCTCATGCCTAATCCCAGGGAGTTATCGAAGCAGCTCTCCTTATTCTACTGCTATCAAACAAGAGTTTTTGTTTTGCTGGCGAACGTCTAAGACTGTGCAAGTTTTTTTTTTTCACAAAGAACGCCCACAAAAGCTCTGATTAGTTCCTGGTGCTACATTCATTGGAAAGAATTTGTCTCTTGAGTATCTATCATCATTTCCGAAATGGAAATGGAACGTTTCCATAAGATCGAAATAAGTCAGAAAATGTTCACAGCTGCAGCGTACAAAACAGGCGCGTTCCTATTTCGCGTGTTAACAGAATGGTATCTTGTATGAATAAGTGCCCACTCCTGCTATCACAGGATTTCCTCAGGAAGTCCATATTTCATTCAAAACTACTGTGGGTATAGTTGTTTTCTGTACAGTGGTCTGGGCTAAATTCTTATCACCAGTCTAGTGCCTTAAAGAACAACAATTTTACACTTTGTAAATGTATTAACTGAAAACTGAAGCAAAGAAATAATCAACACCTGTTTTCTGAAAGATTTGAAGAAACATGTAGGGTTTAATTACACAGCCTGTTAAAACAGCCCAATTGAGTGAAACCTCGGGTCTAACTTTTTTTTTGAGGAAAATCAATGCTTTCCGAACTTAGGGACACTCCAGAAATTCAGTTACCACTCAGAGGTTTCTTCCATTTATCGTTAAACACTCACAAAAAAGGCAGGATTTCGAAATATGAGATATGTCATGTTGCTGATAAAGCTAGTTGTTTCCTGTTGCTCAAATTGAATTATACTAGTTGAACAATATTTAACAATTATTCTCCGAAGGCGAAGTGAACATTGGTGAATATTCACTGAGCCTGAGGTGAATAATTGCTATAGTATGATTTTCAGAGGTGAATATCAAGAACTACAAAATAACAGACTAAAACTGAAAAACACAGACTGAAATTTTCGTGTCCATGCACTTATACAGCCGTGGTTTAATCATAAGCTTACATGTACATTGACTGTGAATCGATTTACTCATCGAGTTCGATCGGCAGTAGAACAAACGAGTGAAGCACTACGAAAAAAATGAAATAAATTCATCCAGTACCTTCGCTTTATCGTTGTTACCTTCATTCACAGTTGTCATCATCGCCTAAAAGTGAGCAGCTTAAGTCTGAAGAAAAAAAACATTTCGGTCAATCGATCTAACCTGCTGGCGATCAACACAAACTTTGCCGTTACGATTCTTGAAAGCCTTGAATACAAGTTGTGAAACGATTTCTGGTCCAAAGGTGACAGCAGCTATTTTGAAAGTTCTCCATCCTTTCAAATATCCTTGACTTCGAGTGATGTCTTTCGAATGGAACTTCATTCTGCAACTTTAGTAACCAAGATCTAGCGGGGTGAATATAACGTCATATCTCGAGCTTTTCGACCAGTCGGAATGTCCAATTCTTATACTGATTCACCTCTGGAAATTATACTAAAAGTCACCTTATTAAGCTGCAGCGAATACCGGAAACTGCGCAAGAAAAACCTCTGGCACCCAGTGTGGATGGTTAGCTGCTATTAATTATTGTTCATAAGCGGTAAGCGGAGTTGTAAATCGGCCAAAACGCTTTCAAATCGGTGAAACAGTAAACACGAAACGGCACAAAATTCTCTAAAAGGCACCCAACTGGCCACTCCAAAATGTCTAAAACTTAAAAAAAGTCCGCGCAACTCAAATGCGTACGCGCAAGATTTTCAATCATTTTTACAAAAGTGTCTTTTTAACATTTTGTATGCCGACTGACATTACTTGTGGGGTTCTCAATAGAACGGCGAAATTCTACCGGCTGTCAGGAATCGAATGCTGCACCTGGTCCGCTCATTAAAATTTAAACACGTATCAGTAGCAGTAAATTAAGACTTACAGAAAATAACGTTTGAAAAGGTGAAAAAAGCTTGCTAATTGCTACAATTAGAATAATGTAGTTCTAGTCGTTGTATAATACTATCCTATCCTATCCTATTGATTTTATGATCATAAACAACTCATTTTTCTTAAAACTTTGCCTTCCAAATTGCATGAACTTGCATCTCTATTAAACTACAATTTCAAATTTTTCAGGGAGAGCGTACCCCCAGACCTCCTTAGGTTGCCTTGTTTCGAGACGAATGGGGCCTCCCTTTAATTTATGCCGCTTGTTATGCTTTATTGGACGCTTGTGAGAACTTCTGCCTTGATCAGAAATCGGGAAGACACCGATCAAGAGACTGCACCATGTAAGTCTTCATCACAGTTGGAAATATGACTTTCATTTGACCGTTAAAAGCACTAAATATCAACGTCGAAAGGTGAATACATGTATGTGTGCGTACACATTGAGGGGTGGGAGGGGGGGGGGGGGGGGAAACGAAATTTACCAATAGGTTTGAGGGTGATTCTACAATTTTTGGGGAACTCTATCTAAAGCCAGGAATACTGAGCCATGATTTGCAAATTTTGGAATCGATTTTTCTTTATGCTTAATACAATGTTTACGCATAAAGAATATGTACTTATTGAGTGAGTGGGAGGGCCGGACGGGAAAATATTTGGCTCAAGGTCAGGACGTACGGACCGAGTGCAGCGAGGTCCGTACATATTGACCGGCCCTCCCACACAAATCAACTTCCAGTTGTAACAAAAACGACTTAGAGCGAAACCTCCTTGAAGTGATGATGACGCTTCCGTCCAGAGCTTGGGCTACGTAGCCTAGAAAATACCTACAGAAGGACAATGGCAACTAGATATACCAAACATGCTCGTAGGGCAAGCAGGCAGCGAACAAAACGGTATTTAACATTCTCTTTGCCATCCTGTACTTGGAAACAAGCATTGCAGAAATTTCTGAATGTTTCCTGGTCTTAACTATATGCAACTTAATTTTAATAGCCAGAAACATTTTTGTTTACATATTTTTCCACCTGGGGAAGGGGTATGTCCATAAATTTCGTATAGGTGTGTGCCTCGAATTGTCTAAAAGCCTGAACCTTTTTAAGGAAGAAGCAAATGAAAATCAGTACTCTATCTAAAGCCCACACCCTGAAAATCACACTATTCCAAAGAAAAAATTAAGAATAGCTTGAATGTTTCAACTTTAATTCGTTTCTGTAACATTGAAATGTTACGAATAGTTAGTTTTAACACATCGTTTGTTAGCTGGTCATTGACGCACTGCAATTTTAGCATATACAATTTAGATACCCTATCTAAGGATCACACTGGCAACACAATGCAAACAGGGGAAAAATGATACTCTATTTAAGGATCAAGAACCTCAAAAAAAAAAACGTCAACCCTATCCCGCGGCACGTACCTTTATAACCCATCTAATCGAATTTTATCGATTGGTCACGACATGTTGGTAGGTCTTGTCCAGATCGGGAAGGTCACCATGAGTTCGTTATCGTCTAAATTTGTAAGCCTTGTAAGGTTAATTTGGAAATTTAGAGATTAATATTTATTAGTAGTCGCTTGTAAAAAAAATTTAATGCTTTCTCGACTTGATATGTACGATGATCAAAAGTTAGGCTATATTTCCGCCGCTCTCTCGCGTCTGGTCTACCCTCACCGCGAAGAACGGCTGGACTCACATGTCGGTGACGTCAATTCATAATTTAATTCATGCGGCGTTTAAGTTGCTTAGACAACATTAACGTGTAAGACGTTTAAAGTGTCTGGTATAAAACGAGAGGCATTAAAGTACACGGCCTAACAAAGAAAAAACACTTTTTTCATAAAAAAGACTGGGTCTTACACTCGGACGACACTGGAAACAAGCAATTTTTAGCGCGTCAACATACGAACAAATCTACTAGCTGAGATCAGGAGCCCATTACCAGGAGCCTGCAACTCTCATATTAAGCCAATGCAGCGAAATCTTTACAGACCAGTCTAAATTTAGATGTTTTTCCCGCGAAATAGGCCAGTTCCAGTCTACATGATCACGCTTCAGTAAGGATAAAACAATGCGGCCTCACGTGAACATGTCGACATCATGCTGACATGTCAACATTTGTCCGTGATCGTGATTGCAATTGGTCACTGAGGTTCCTGTGGGATCTGAATTAGAGATAAATTCAAATTAAAAATAGATCGGTCTGTGAAAACGCCGTGACAGGAATATGGAGTAGTTGCAGGCTCCTAGTGATGGGTTCCTGCTGATAACAGGGCAGGCAGTTAAGGGCGTCACGTTTTTATACTAGACAGGTTTAACGTCTCAAACGTTAAAGGCGACTGATAAGAGCGTCGTTTAGACACTCTTAAAAGAAGACGTTAAAGAAGACAGACAGTAAAAGCGTCTTCCTTATTTTTCGTTTTTTTCGTTTTAGCTTTAACGTCCGAGACGACATTAACGTTCCTAGCATAAAAACGGCCATTATTTGCATATTTTCCGTGATTGAGGAGAACGATGAGAGTTTTAAGCTATTAAGATCTTCCGTTAATTTTAACTGATACATAACTGACAATTGACCAATGGCCCAAAATTTTAACGGACATCTGACATTGCTCCCCCCCCCCCCCCATCCAGACCCTCTACTGGCTCTCGTCGAGAGAGATACAATACAATATTTTGATTAATTCAGAAACCAGAATTCTCCATTTAAGTTTTAGAATCGAATAAGCCAAAGCAACTTTAGCATTATTTTTCTTGTTGCTAGCTGTGAAAAAATAAAGACCGTTAGCATTTAGGTAAAACAGCTCGGTTTTGACTGCCAATCGCCCTGCATGCGCGGGCGCCTCCACCGTATGTAAGGCGAGTGTAACAGGCCCAGACCTCAGCGCGCACCAAGCTTCAGCCAAGTCCCTTAGTAAAGGATTCAGGTCCTGTTGACGAGAGAAGACATTTTCTGCTACAGAAAACTCGCTCTTCACACCCAGAAGGATATCTGCAGTGGAGTAGTCCTTATTCTCTCGGGGCTTTTTCTTACGAACTTGACCGATTGAAAGATTTGATCACTGCATGCGCGCGCGACTTTTCAAATCTCGTCATCTCGCGTTATATGATAACGAGATTTTATGACAAAACAAAGGAAAGTTGAACCTTCTACGAAAACAAATGAAGTTGATGGTAGCAACTTGGTGTAGCTTTTTCGTTTCCCAGGCCCTCTTTTGTGGTCTTTTGTTCATGTGAGTTAGGAAAAAAACATAACAAATTGAATATTGGTTTTGTAAGTGTTTGTCATCGACATTAACATTTGCTAAAGGATATAAAATTAATTTAGTTGACTTGTTTGTAATGTCGGGCGTCATCTTAGACGATCTCGATTTCTCCAGATGTAAGGAAAGTTTAAAAGAGCTGCCTGTCGATGGCAAACACTTGAAACAGATTAAAGAGAAAGTATTCAACAGCCCATTAAGAATTTTGGCAAGTGGCCGATAAAGAATGGGGTGAAAGAAGATTATTAGAACCTTGTTTTTGTCTTAATTTGCAGCTGGTGTACCTACAACATACACTGTATACTGTATTACATTAATAATAATAATAATAATAATAATAATAATAATAATAATAATAATAATAATAATAATAATAATGATAATAATAATAATAACAACAACAACAACAACAATAATACCCTTGAATAAGAATTCTGAATACAATGAAAGTAGTAAGTGTTAAAACTTAAACTATAACAACTTAAACTGTAAACAACTTAAACAGAAACACTACCACCGGTACTTTTAACAAAGATTAAGAACAACAAAGTTTGGTTTTCATTGGCAGCCAGTCTACCTGCAACATACAGTGTATCCGTTATGATTATGTTACGAAAAAGAATTGCGTGAGTTGGAAGGTTCGCGTATATGCTTATTTGGTCTTGAAGTTTCGTGCATATTTTATTAGTTTTGTGTCACGGTGATTAAGCAATTTATTTTAGTCGTTTAGGTCTGCTGCTGTAAATAGTTTAATATTGTAATGTTACTTTCTTTAGTAGAATCCGGCGGAAAGTTCTAGAACCTTATGCTGGGGTGATACTAAACAGAGTAACGAAGTAATGAGTAACGGGTAACGAAGTAACGGAAAACCGAGTAATAAACGAGAAAAAAATTCGAAGGGTCAAAAATTCTGAGATCTTTTGGAAATACTTAGAATCGATTATAATCGTTTTCTTTTCTCAGTATTGATACCCACAAAGCAAGCTTGACGACCCATAAGCTCAAAACTAAAAGTTAAATAAACATTGCGTCTGAATAACCAGCAAGTACCGGGAAGTGTTATTAAAATACTACATACTGAGCCGGCACTATAAATTATACTACACTTTCCACGGAAAAACTCACCTAATCCTTCTTAAAACTGTAGATTTTTATTTAGAAATGTCAAGCGATTTCAATTATAATTTTTGCTTCGTGCACGTGGTTGAGGAAATTTTTGAACTTGGGCATACTAGGAAATCTCGATGTTTAGTCAGTTAGAAAAACTCGTACTCTGACTCCGGTGTCAAATCTCATAGAGATATTGAAATTGGAAGCTTGGTTACTTGTTCAGAAATGCGAAGCGATTCTAAATGATGTTTTGCTTTTGTTATGCACGAATTCTCTTAGTTTCGGCATACTATGTTAAAAAACCTCGACTCACGGGCACGGTTGTTCAAAAAACTTACCCGGCAGTCAAAATTCATGAATAATCAATGCCTTCGATATCCACTAAAACGATCGTTAAAACCTCCCGAGAGTTTCGATTTATATGGTCAGAAACACCAACCGCGTTTTTACAATGTTTTGGTTTTGCACAAATTGTACAAACTCTGTCTGACTCAAGGGTACGATTTTTCAAAAACTACATACTCGGCAGTTACAAATTCTTCCCTTTTTCCACCAAAATTTCCATTTGAACCTGCTGAGATGTCGGTGTAGAAATACCAAGCGTTTTTGGCCTCAATAATTGCCTCGGCAAACTAGTATAAATAGCTATAATAAAACGCTTGAGCGTTCGGTGGCGAAAGTACGCGACAGGGAAATATGGATCCGCTATAACACTTCAGTTGCGTGATAAAGGTTGCACACTATGTTATTGGTTTTCGCGTCAAAAGGAAGTCAGCGTTGGCAGCGACGAAGTTACTGTGAGCTAAACGGCTTAGCAATGGATGCGACGAAGTTCTCAGTTCTCTTTTAAGATCGAAATGCTGAAATGGTCACGGGACGTTTCAATGATCTTTTTAGTGGCCATTGAAGGTAATGATTATTCGTGAATTAATAACTTTGACTGCCGCGTATCTATTTTAGAACAAGCGCGTGCCCATGTGTCGATGTTTTTATAGTATGAAGAAGCTAAGAGAATTCGTCCACAACAAATGCAGAAACCTTCACCTTTCTGAACAAATTTTCGAACACGCTCACAGGGTTAAATTTTTGTAGAAATTATGGTATGAGAGTTTATCTCCACCGGAGTCAGAGTACGAATTTTTTCCAAGTGTCGAAACATCGAGATTTTCCCCGTATGCAAAGCCAAAGTTGTAATTGAAATCACTTGACATTTCTAAACAGGGTCTAATTTTTAAAAACGATTGGATTAGTATTTCCTGGAAATTCCAGAATAATTTCAGACTGTCGGATATGTAGTATTCTAAAAATACCTCCCGGCTGCCAGGTATCTATCTAGACACAATGTGAAATGAAAACTTAGTTGCAGTTGTCTTAAGAAAGCAGTGTGTGACCTTCCGTTTTGAAATGTGAAATAATTTCCCATAATCATCATAACCTTCGAAACAGCCGGAAAGACTTCTTTCTACTCGTTGTCTGCTCTGAAGACGGAACTCAGCTCTTCGACCTCAGCGACCGTCTTAGGCATTGGACTTAAATCTTAGAATTTTAAACTTGGGCCGCTTTGCGTATGAAAGCTTTGGCGAACGAAAGAAAAAATATATACTATCCGGTTTCTTTCTACGGCGCGGTATCATGTGTACATAGAGATATAGGTGAATGTTACATGAATCAAAAACAAAGCGAAATGCCTTTCGTACCTTGACAAACCGTTTTACGCAGTTTTTAAACGATTTTGAAATTTTTGACTCTTTCAATTTATGGGTCTTATCGCCCTGAATAATGATTCTATGATAAAATGAAAAAGGGCATTTACATGCAGTAGTAGTGTTACCACGTATTGTTAACAACATTAACTTGCCAGCAACATAAACAGCTGAACTACCACTGGTACTTTTGGTAAATGGAGTATGGCATCATTATGATGGGCTGTGGGAGAGGTGTTCCAGAGGGCAGGGACTGAATAAATGCACAACGAAGCCGTCCACTCCAAGTGGCTTCCTCCTCTCTCACTCCCTCTCTCACTGTGTGTACATTTTCGAAAAGATTTTTCATTAAAAAGGAGCCCATATCCTTTGATCTGTTGTGAGTGTTTAGAATAATTTATAAAGCACAAAAAAAGATGATGAAACAAGATTTCACATGGCGATCAAAGTTTTCCGCAATATTATTAAAACTGTAATGTGCAAGTGCACAATTATAACTCTTCTCGATGACTCAAACTTGAATGCCTTGCTTTCAAATTCTTCAGTCAATTAACTTTACAAACGGCGTGCATGCCATGTGACTTCCCATTTATTTACTACCACATTTTGACAGCGATGCCTTCCAGTTATTAGTTTGCCTCTTAGTTCTGATATCTTAGCTGTACCTTTTAAAATAACACACTGC
>JAHPZR010024670.1:25000-31851 GCA_019787425.1 Platygyra sinensis | reverse complement strand
CTACATCTCTCCGTCCCAGTTCCTTTGCAATTCTCAAAGCTTGCTTGTGGTAATCTATGGCCTGTTTGAAATCACCCAGACCCTGGTAGGCGTTGCCAAGATTTACATAAGCACCTCCTTCTTCCATTCTCTGTCCCATTTTTTTGTTGTGATAGTCAGATATTGCTTGTGATAATCTATGGCCTGTGTGAAATCACCTAGACTCTGGTAGGCGTTGCCAAGATATACATAAGCATGTCCTTCTTCAACTCTTTGTCCCAGTTCTTTAGAAATACTCAGATGTTGCTTGTGATTATCTATGGCCCTTTTTGAAATCACCAAGATGCTCGCAAACGATACCAAGATTAAAAATAAGCACGTCCTTGTCCTGCCTTATCGCCTGATTGTTTTGCAATGTGTAGATCTCGCCACAAAGTTTTCTAAATTTTTTCCATCATTCTTTTATACGAGTATTAATCTGATCAAGTTGCTTGTCTCCTTCAATGTAGACTAGAAAACACCAAAGAAATTTATAACAAAATGTTGGCGAGGTCAATTAAAGCAAGACTGTGATCAGATAAATCTGTGCTGACTATTCTTTTCCCTTCAAGGATTAAGGAATGCGGCTGGAGTAACAGATGTTTCATTCAACAGATTCCGTTGCGTGCTCCGTATTTTCAGCAATCAGTGAAAAGAAGCCGGGAAATTAAACGGTTTCCATATACTCAAGGCGACTATATTCTTTTCTTTTAATCTCTTATTGCGCACTCTCGTTTCCCTGCGCAGTTTCGCTGTGACAACAACACGAATTATTAAATTTCTTCCCCGTTCAATAGTCGTTTAGAAATTGCACGTGTCGGGATTTAGTATTTTGAATTTTGTCAATACTCGGGGCGGGCATTTGCTCGCTTTTTAAGTTAGGGGTTTGTTGCACATCGGGGGGAAAGTCCTCTAGCCACTGAGGGCAATAAAGGGTTAAGGTCTTGTTTGAAATAATATTTAACTACTTTTGTGTTGAAGAGTTATCGCCCGGATTTAAACTGGCATAACATAACAAAAATATTTCGACATGTTTATTTAGGTGTGCAGGGAGCTGGTATTCTCCCAACCCAAGAACAGCCTTGGAGGGATGTGGCTATTCAGTATATTTTTGCATTTATGAACCATTCAGAAAAAAATTCTGGACTTTTAATTTCAAAGACGACTTGCAGAATAAAGCGTAAAATAAAGAGGGCCGCCAAGCGGAGCACCATAACTATTTTAAGAGAACTACACGCAAGCATAGAAATAGAAAACCATGGAACTCTTTTTCAAGGTCAACATGACTAGTGGCATGTAACGCGGGTGCGCGCGCACAACGACGAAAAACGACGTCACGCATCATGCATTGCGGCCATACTCCAGCTAATACCAAGTCTTGGTTTACCGCGTACGTCTTACATTAAAGTAAAAAAGGTTTCTTGCATAAATTTAGTCAAACTCACAACAGAAGGCCAGTAAAAGGTAAGGGTAAAAATTAGCCTCGTTACTGCGTTCCCGCGTGCGTTCCGTGTGCGTTCCCTTTGGATTCCCCCACAAAAACTGCGTTCTCTTTATTAGCATGCATGACGGTCGAGTCCATGACGTCACCCAATCGTCATAACCCAGGGAACAGATGGTGGAACTACTTGCTTATGGAAATCTTGGCATCGCCTACGATAGCCTGGGTGATTTCAAACAGGCCATAAATTACCATGAGCAACAACTGATCATTGCAAAGGAACTGAGACGGAGAGATGGCGAAGGAAGTGGTTATGCAAATCTTGGCAATGCCTGCCAGAGTCAGGGTGATTACAAACAGGCCATTGATTACCACGAGAAAGCTCTGAGGTTTGCAAAAGAATGAGACGGAAAGATGCAGAAGGAATCGCTTATGGAAATCTTGGGAACGCCTACCAGGGTCTGGGTGATTTCAGGCAGGCCATAGATTACCACAAGCAAGCTTTGGGAATTGCAAAGGAACTGGGACGGAGAGATGGAGAAGGACGTGCTTATGCAAATCTTGGGAACGACTACCAGGGTCTGGATGATTATAACCAGGCCATGGATTACCACAAACAACATTTGAGTATTGCAGTGTAACTGGAATAGAGAGATGGAGAAGGAGATGCTTATACAAATCTTGGCAACGCCTACAAGAGTCTCGGGGAATTCAGACAGGCCATAGATTACCACACGAAAGCCCTGAGTATAGCTTAGGAACTGGGACAGAGAGCTGGAGAAGGACGTGCTCTTGCAAATCTTGGCAACGCCTACCAGGGTCTAGGTGATTTCAAACGGGCCATAGGTTACCACAAGCAACATCTGACCATTATAAAGGAACTGGGACAGAGAGATGGAGAAGGACGTGCTCATGCATATCTTGGCAACGCCTACCAGGGTCTGGGTGATTTCGAACAGGCCATAGATTATCACAGGCAACATTTGAGAATTGCAAAGGAACTGGGACAGAGAAATGGAGAAGGAGGTGCGTATGCATATCTTGGCAATGCCTACTGCAGTCTGGGTGATTTCAAACAGGCCATAGATTACTATGAGGAAGCTCTGAGTATTGCAAAGGAGCTGGGAGAGAGAGATGGAGAAGGAGTTGCTTATGGAAATCTTGGCGTCGCTTACCGGAGTCTGGGTAATTTGGAACAGGCTATGGCCTGCCACAACCAGTCGCTTGATATAGCAAAGCAATTAGGGCAGAGAGATAAAGAAGCAAAATCTTACGGCAGTATCGGCAATGTTCATTATTTTCTCGGTGATTTTAAACAAGCCATAGATAATTTCCAGAAAGACCTTAGCGTTAGTAAAGAACTTGAGAACAGAGATGGCGAAGGAAAAGCGTATGGCTGTCTTGGCAACGCCTACCAGAGTCTGGGTGATTTCAAACAGGCCATAGATTATCACAAGCAACATCTGAGTATCGCATAGGAACTGGGACAGAGAATGGAAGAAGGAGGTGCTTATGTAAATCTTGGCAACGCCTACCAGGGTCTGGGTGATTTCAAACAGGCCATAGATTATCACAAGCAAGCTTTGAGAATTGCAAAGGAACTGGGACGGAGAGATGTAGAACTACTTGCTTATGGAAATCTTGGCATCGCCTACGACAGCCTGGGTGATTTCAAACAGGCCATAAATTACCATGAGCAACAACTGATTATTGCAAAGGAACTGAGACGGAGAGATGGTGAAGGAAGTGGTTATGCAAATCTTGGCAATGCCTACCAGAGTCAGGGTGATTACAGACAGGCAATTGGTTACCACGAGAAAGCTCTGAGGTTTGCAAAAGAATTGAGACGGAAAAATGCAGAAGGAATCGCTTATGGAAATCTTGGAAACGCCTACCAGGGTCTGGGTGATTTCAGGCAGGCCATAGATTACCACAAGCAAGCTTTGGGAATTGCAAAGGAACTGGGACGGAGAGATGGAGAAGGACGTGCTTATGCAAATCTTGGGAACGACTACCAGGGTCTGGATGATTATAACCAGGCCATGGATTACCACAAACAACATTTGAGTATTGCAGTGGAACTGGGACAGAGAGATGGAGAAGGAGATGCTTATGCAAATCTTGGCAACGCCTGCAAGAGTCTCGGGGAATTCAGACAGGCCATAGATTACCACACGAAAGCCCTGAGTATGGCTAAGGAACTGGGACAGAGAGCTGGAGAAGGACGTGCTTATGCAAATCTTGGCAACGCCTACCAGGGTCTGGGGGAGTTCAGACAGGCCATAGATTACAACATGAAAGCCCTGAGTATGGCTAAGGAACTGGGACAGAGAGATGGAGAAGGACGTGCTCATGCATATCTTGGCAACGCCTACCAGGGTCTGGGTGATTTCAAACAGGCCATAGATTATCACAGGCAACATTTGAGAATTGCAAAGGAACTGGGACAGAGAAATGGAGAAGGAGGTGCGTATGCACATCTTGGGAACGCCTACTGCAGTCTGGGTGATTTCAAACAGGCCATAGATTACTATGAGGAAGCTCTGAGTATTGCAAAGGAGCTGGGAGAGAGAGATGGAGAAGGAGTTGCTTATGGAAATCTTGGCATCGCTTACCGGAGTCTGGGTAATTTGGAACAGGCTATGGCCTGCCACAAGCAATCACTTGATATAGCAAAGCAATTAGGGCAGAGAGATAAAGAAGCAAAATCTTATGGCAGTATCGGCAATGTTTATTATTTTCTTGGTGATTATAAACAAGCCATAGATAATTTCCAGAAAGACCTTAGCATTAGTAAAGAACTTGAGAACAGAGCTGGCGAAGGAAAAGCGTATGGCTGTCTTGGCAATGCTTACCACAGTTTGGGTGATTTCAAACAGGCCATATATTGCCACAGCCAAGATCTGAGCATCGCAAGGGAACTGGGAGAGAAAGAGGAAGAAGGGCGTGCATGCTATTCTCTAGGTCGTGATTTCGAGTTATCGGGTGATTTACATGAAGCCCTCGATTATTATCGGTCCAGTGTAAAAGTCTTGAACGAGGTAAGAAGTCTTCTTCAGTCTGAAGATACTTGGAAAATAAGCTTCCGTAACGCCCGTCAGGACTCTTACACGGCCCTGTGGAGTATTCTACTACGAGTTGAATTGCCCGAGGAAGCTTTACGTGTTGCTGAAGAAGGACGAGCACAGGCCTTAATGGATCTGATGAAATGCCAGTATGGCTCTGAATCACTAGCGCCTGGCTCACTGGAGTCTAAAGCAACAACGCCTGAAACACTGAGTGAGATTCCCACGCCAACACTTTTTATCGCACTGAACGACAACACAGTCAATCTATGGCTAATCATGGGTACAGATGTCCATTTTGAAAAAATGAGCATTGAAGATGTGTCCTTGCTCATGAAAAATGCTTTCAAAGAAATTGGCGTTGGTGTCGAGGTTAAATGCGAGAACCGTTCACTGGATAACCGAGAAGAGGAGTCACCGCGCAGAGAAGAATCTTGTCACAAAATGGCCGATAGTAAGACCAATTGTCTACACGTCTTGTTTGATACTGTAATTGGGCCAGTTGCACACCTTCTGAAAGGCGACGAGTTAATCATTGTCCGGGATGGCCCATTGTGCCTGGCCCCTTATGCCGCATCTTTGGATGAGACTTTCAGATATCTCAGTGACTATACCAGGATCCGCCTTCTTCCCTCACTTGCAAGTTTAAAACTGATCACAAGTTGTTCAGAAGGCTACCACAGTAACAATGGAGTGCTTCTTGTGGGAGATCCATGTTTGCAGAAGGCCAGTAAAAAGCACCGCAAATTAAACAGTTTGAAATGGGCCAGAGAGGAAGTAAAGATGATAGGCGAGGTTCTTAACACTACACCGCTCATGGGGGAAGAGGCAACTAAAGACGAGGTGCTTAAACAGCTAGGCTCAGTTGCCTTGGTACACATTGCAGCTCATGGTGACATGGAAGCCGGCGAAATTCTTTTGGCCCCAAATATTGGAGGAACATCCAGGACCTTTAAGGAGGATGACTACATGTTGAGAGTGTCAGATGTACAAGCTGTTCAATTGCGAGCGAGACTAGTTGTGCTCAGTTGTTGTCACAGTGTTCAAGGAAGGATTACACCTGAGGGTGTGGTCGGTATTGGCAGGGCTTTCCTGGGAGCTGGTGCTCGTTCTGTGCTGGTGTCACTCTGGGCAGTTGACGACGAAGCCACAATGGAATTTATGAAAAGCTTCTATGAACATTTGGCACGTGGGCATAGTGCTAGTATGGCTCTTAACTTGGCTATGAAATGTCTCCGAGAATCAGAGAAGTTTTGTGCTGTGAAGCACTGGGCTCCGTTTGCCCTCATTGGTGATGACGTCACGATCGAATTTGGACAAAATGAATAAGATCATTGTTTATACCCTTCACTTCTAGTTGACTTTATAGTTTTATCCCTCTTTTGCTCATAGCTTTGCCCCGAAAGACACTTAACTTCGTTAGATCGATAGATTCGAGTTCAAAGCTTAACCTGCAATGGGGGATAAATTGCCTAAGCACGGCTCCAAGAAAGTCTACATATGGCCCTATCACATCATCACATGCTTGTTCAGTAAACTGCTCTCAGCAATCTGCCTACCTGGAAATTAAACTTGAAAGAGACGTTGCAATCATTTGACATTGCAGGGATCAAGGAGACCGGATCATCGCAAACAGAATCTGTCTAAACGCGAGAAGAAAAGATCACCTCAAAAACTGATCACTCGGAGCTCAAGCAATAGATGCGAAACAGAGAGTGGAGCCTGAGACGGGGATGCGAAACAAGACCAGGATGAACTGAGCACACCCGTGCGAGCAACTCTGTGAACAGTTGACTTTGTCATATTTAGTAGGTCTAGTAAGTGTAGGGTGTATATACGTTTAGTGTTTTCATATTCGGATTCTAAAGCCTCATATCGTGTAAGCATAGTTCCTAATGAACATATTTGTGGGATTGTCACCCACATGCATGGAGTACATTTGAATAAGTATTTACTAACCATACGTATCTCTATATACGTAATCTGGAAAAGGAATTCCCCAGAACCTCAGATATATATACCATTTAAGTTTACTTTTGTCTGAGCCGTGACACTGCAGAAAAGTAAAGAGTACTAATATCATCGCGTGTTAGATGTTAAATTATAGTAAGGGATTTATCTGTTTTAGTTTCCTTATAGTTTAGAGCTTTTTGTATCGGGGGTTCCTGTTGTAAAATAATGCGATCTAAACAACATCTACAACAATAACAACAACAACAACAACCAGCTTTATTTCCATGGCCATAAATACATTCAATGTTGCAAATGCTTTTGTTAACTGAAGCTAAAACAATCATGATTATCTTAAACATTTTATAAGGTTATCA
>JAHPZR010024670.1:10000-15000 GCA_019787425.1 Platygyra sinensis | reverse complement strand
CAAACCAGAACTCACTGCTAAACCTTTAAGAATTGAATCTTACGAAAAATTAAAAACCTTATAATTCTATGTTTCTAAGATTTACTCTACGATTTAAGAATCTTATAATTCCTTAATTATAACGACAAATCAAAATCTTTAGCTTTCTTAACTTTGCATACCATTCAGTTTAAACGTGTCAAGCTGTTGACCTCTCTCGTTAGCACTTGGGATTTGAGGTTTATACCTGGTAGTTTGTTTAATTCCCAGAAGCGAATAGGTTTTTTTTTTGTTAGGTAATTTGCTATGTTTGCTATGTTTTTGTTTTTCAGTGTTAATAGTTTTGCATTCCATTTCGTCTCCTATCACACACTGTTTTTAGCTATTGAGCCTTGCATTAACTTAACAATATCTTTTATGAAAACAATTTTTTTCACAAAGTAATGGCATGCAATTTAAAAGTTATCTCGCTAAATGTGCGAGGTATAAGAAATCAAAACAAAAGGAGAACAATTTTTCTGCTATTTGAAACTGCAAAAAGCTACTATTTTTTGTTTACAAGAGACCTATTCACAACCGGATGATGAGAAAATATGGTCGCGGAATGGGGCGGAGAAATTTTCTTCTGTCATGGAACTGTACACTCCAAGGGAGTGTGTTCTTGTGGAGTACGAAACCCCAAACGAAGAATTAAAAAAGATATATGAAAGCAGAGGGAAGGAGGCCATTTTTAGAACAAAAGTGAAATGGTTTGACAAGGGAGAAAACCAACAAAATATTTTTTCAACTTGGAGAAAATGAACTATGAAAAAAAGCTTATACGCGAGGTGAAATTGAAGGATGGAGAAACGATAACAGATCCCAAACAGATTGAAAAAGAACTCGAAAATTTTTATAGCAATTTGTTTACATCCAAAAAAGATCTTAATAGCGACCCACTAGGTAAATATGACAGTTTTGAATCTTTTGTTGAGGGTATTGAGATTCCTCAATTGGATACTGAGGAGCGGGATTCACTAGAACATGATTTTACATACGCGGAATTAAGAGGCTGTCTCTCTAAAAACCGACCACTGATTTTACTTCGAAAATTCGATTTTTCTCATAAGCTGGGATTTTAAAGCCCTTACCTAGTTAATCACTAAAATGACTTTCATTTGATTAAAAATTGTAATTGAATTTTCCTAGACTTAGTTAAAGTTCGGTCCGCTGGACTCAAGTTGCATGCCTGCCGAAACTGGACAAATAGCACAAATTGCCGTCGCTCTAAAAAAATTAATATTCGCTCAAAAGTCCCAATTCTTTTTTTAAACTATAGATATATCACAACAGTTTGTTTAGCCATGTTTCAATTATAATTCAATGTTGTTCCTTCAACGGCTGAAAGCAGATTTTCTACCCGTTAAATCGAGTTTTGAACCATACACGAAAATAGCGCTACTTTGAAGGCGCGTTTTAAAAATGTGGCACCTGTTTGAAACCGCTGAACTACATGAATAGAAAGGATAAATGACACTTAATTCAAAACAATAATAAAATTTGTCTGTCCACTAGGTTTTCAGAACTAACGACCGCTTAAAGTTCGGGAAATTTTGAAAATACTTCAGTGAGTAACTGCATACTCGCCTTCGTGAAGTGCTCCTATAAATTCACCTAAATCTCTTACCTGGCTTTAAGATTTAAGTTTTGGTCCTTTGTACCTTCAAGTCACAAATCACGAAGAAAAATTTCCTAAATTCACGTTTCAAGGAAAATTAAATCAGCTAACCACTCATCACGAGAATACCCTCGTGCGACCCTCACTCCGGGAGTGGATTCTTCGGTTCTTTTGACGCACCATGATCCGAGAGATATACGATTGATCTGTTTGGTAAAGAAACGCCAAATTCATTTTCGGATTCTTTCGGATTCCCGATTTTTATTGACCATGAAGTTCTGACCCAGATTCTATTAAAGAAAGGCACCCTAAATTAGTTCCCAATCTGTATCACGGGAATCGGTTGTGATACTCACGCGAAGATTGAGAACGAAAACACCCGTTGAAAAACACAAAATGATCGTGACTTTTATGAATCCTTCTGTGGATCCCTGATCATCGTTTACTGTTCATACTTGTATGTGTGCCGAAAGTTGTCCAAAAGAGTGCTTCTACAAACCTTTTAAGAGGACTCTACATGATTAAACCGACTTCGAGGAAAACAATGGTCAGCAATACAAAGAACACGGAAGTATGTGACCGTCACGCACGAAACAGATCAGGCACGTATAAATGTAACTTTTATGCAAACCTACTGCTGGAAGGAAAAGCTGGCAGTTTTAATGCTACCTAGGATTCAAGGATTGCTACAAAGGACCAAAACTTAAATCTTAAAGCCAGGTAAGAGATTTAGGTGAATTTATAGGAGCACTTCACGAAGGCGAGTATGCAGTTACTCACTGAAGTATTTTCAAAATTTCCCGATCTTTAATTGAAAACCTAGTAGTGGGCAGACAAATTATATTATTGTTTTGAATTAAGTGTCATTTATACTTTCTATTCATGTAGTTCAGCGGTTTCAAACAGGTGCCACATTTTTAAAACGCGCCTTCAAAGTAGCGCTATTTTCGTGTTTGGTTCAAAACTCGATTTAACGGGTAGAAAATCTGCTTTCAGCCGTTGAAGGAACAACATTGAATTATAATTGAAACATGGCTAAACAAACTGTTGTGATATGTCTATAGTTTAAAAAAAGAATTGGGACTTTTGAGCGAATATTAATTTTTTTAGAGCGACGGCAATATGTGCTATTTGTCCAGTTTCGGCAGGCATGCAACTTGAGTCCAGCGGACCGAACTTTAACTAAGTCTAGGAAAATTCAATTACAATTTTTAATCAAATGAAAGTCATTTTAGTGATTAACTAGGTAAGGGCTTTAAAATCCCAGCTTATGAGAAAAATCGAATTTTTCGAAGTAAAATCAGTGGTCGGTTTTTAGAGAGACAGCCTCTTAATTCCGCGTATGTAAAATCATGTTCTAGTGAATCCCGCTCCTCAGTATCCAATTGAGGAATCTCAATACCCTCAACAAAAGATTCAAAACTGTCATATTTACCTAGTGGGTCGCTATTAAGATCTTTTTTGGATGTAAACAAATTGCTATAAAAATTTTCGAGTTCTTTTTCAATCTGTTTGGGATCTGTTATCGTTTCTCCATCCTTCAATTTCACCTCGCGTATAAGCTTTTTTTCATAGTTCATTTTCTCCAAGTTGAAAAAATATTTTGTTGGTTTTCTCCCTTGTCAAACCATTTCACTTTTGTTCTAAAAATGGCCTCCTTCCCTCTGCTTTCATATATCTTTTTTAATTCTTCGTTTGGGGTTTCGTACTCCACAAGAACACACTCCCTTGGAGTGTACAGTTCCATGACAGAAGAAAATTTCTCCGCCCCATTCCGCGACCATATTTTCTCATCATCCGGTTGTGAATAGGTCTCTTGTAAACAAAAAATAGTAGCTTTTTGCAGTTTCAAATAGCAGAAAAATTGTTCTCCTTTTGTTTTGATTTCTTATACCTCGCACATTTAGCGAGATAACTTTTAAATTGCATGCCATTACTTTGTGAAAAAAATTGTTTTCATAAAAGATATTGTTAAGTTAATGCAAGGCTCAATAGCTAAAAACAGTGTGTGATAGGAGACGAAATGGAATGCAAAACTATTAACACTGAAAAACAAAAACATAGCAAACATAGCAAATTACCTAACAAAAAAAAAACCTATTCGCTTCTGGGAATTAAACAAACTACCAGGTATAAACCTCAAATCCCAAGTGCTAACGAGAGAGGTCAACAGCTTGACACGTTTAAACTGAATGGTATGCAAAGTTAAGAAAGCTAAAGATTTTGATTTGTCGTTATAATTAAGGAATTATAAGATTCTTAAATCGTAGAGTAAATCTTTGAAGCATAGAATTATAAGGTTTTTAAATTTCGTAAGATTCAATTCTTAAAGGTTTAGCAGTGAGTTCTGGTTTGAAAAACATTAATTTTTCCCGTCTATAGTCCAAGCCTTGCCATTATTGTATTTAACTTTGTTCTGGACTTCAACTTGTCGTCCTCAAGGGATTTTACTTTCCACGTTAGGATTTTGTTTTCTTCAACCTTAAGATATCTACTTGAGATTTCGCGGAAGCTAAGTTATCCTGTAACTCTTTGTAGTTTACCTTTAACGAATTTACCTCAAGTACCAGCTTCTCTGTGAACGTTTTGATTTCAGTAAGCACTTTCCAAACATCAGCCAGTGAGGGCGATTCGTTGCTACTTTCTTCGGACGCCATGATCGTTGCAAACGTTTGCGAGTCTGAAATTTCGTCTTCTTGGTCTTGGGCAGTTGCAGGACTTTCATTACCTGATGAACTGCTTAACTTCTTTCGCTTTCGCCTTCCATTCCTTTGCATACTCGATATTTACCACATTTTTGAGGGTCTTTGGCCTCTCAAGAGAGCGAGCTTAAAATTGTGCGTCCATCCTTCGGCACCTGCTCGACCCAGTCATTGTAGCTGTTACATGATAATCTTTAGTCTAAGTTTTTCTGTATATATGCTGTTATAATTTATGATCTTTGTACGTTAAAGTCTTATCTTGCTCTTGTCGTTTAATTTTGGTCAATTAATATTGGAACAATCGCGAAAATTTGGAAAGTAAATTGTTTCGACTCCGTTTCTTCGATCAGCCAATCAGAGCAAAACACTCAAATGGCTTCCCAGAAGCGCGGTCTTGAAATCAGCGCCCGCTTGCATTTTGTGTTTTAAAAACATGGCTTGGGTTTCCCGTTTTAGTTGACTTTCAGAAACAGCAGCAGAATATATCCAACATCTTGATCATTAGCACTTCAGCTTCAGCTAACAGTCACCTCAGCAAGTCTTATCTCTGTTTCAAGGGCTAACATTCAAGGAGGAGCATTTCTGCTGCTGGACGAATTTGTTTTTTATTACGTTCGGTCATTTACATCAGTCTTGAATTTTTTGCTGTTCTGCATGCAAGC
>JAHPZR010024668.1:72500-73976 GCA_019787425.1 Platygyra sinensis | reverse complement strand
CTATATCTTATAATAGACCTAAGTTACAACATAAGAGTTATCCATGACTAATTGCTTAGGGATAGCTAATAGAGTTTGTTCAGGAGTTCTGATGTAGCGTTCATGACAGTCTGAGCTCCAGCGGCCCAATACCTTGATAAGCCACGAAGGCACACTTGCCACGGCAGCAGTAGTAGCCTGCACCAATCCGGAAACTGTGTGTGTAATATTGGTCAGCAGGCAGGCCATAACCTTGGCAGTGCAGAACGAAGTTCCTTCGTCCGAGAGGCACGGGAGAGCCACTTGCCACGAGACAGGGTCAGAAGACAATGGGATTATGAACTGGGAATTGAAGGAGTTGGGACGGGTATAGCATGCCGAAATCACATGCGGGCGTGGTGGAAAATTACTGGGAGCTTTATTGTATGATCACCCATCTGGTAAACGATTACGTTATATTGGACATTGAGCTAAGGCTATTATTGCACAATGGCTAAAATGGGGAAGAGAACAAACTGGTGACAACTTTACATGACAGCTATGACGTAAACTACAGAGCTCATTAACCACAGTTTAAATGCTTAAACTTCTAATTGGAATGAAGAATAGAATATTTAAGCTGTGATATCGCTGTTAACGTACGCAAAGAATTTAAACTTTTCAAATCCATTGCGTGTCTTTTAAAACAATTTGTGAGTTAATAGTGGAGAATCAGCGCACGAAGCGCTCCGGAGCACCATGAGAATAAATTTTTAATTCTACAATGGGTAGGGAACCACCAAGCCGAGAAAATGTGGTTATGATGTCACCGTACACGCAAGCCTTCATCCTTGCAGACTCCGGGGAGGGGAAGGGGAGTTAAAAGATGCATCAGTTGATTAACAAGAAAAATCAAACGTGTTTCGTTTATTATGCGAAAATACAAAATAGGTAAAAGCAGTAGGAAAAGTTGATGATTTACTGATCTATTTATTTGGCCTTCACAGCTTTTGCAAGAAGTTTCTACCTGCTAGGTTTACCCTGAATTCATCTCCAAATTGCAGTTAGTGATTCTGAAACTTCTTAGAGCTTTTTAAAGTCTTCCTGATTTGAAACCATGCTGTGAGACTACAGTTGTGTAATTTTAAATTCATTATTTTAATTTCGCCGATAGAAAAATTATTTCTAAAATTAATTGGTAAAGCTGTGTTTGTAAATACTGCCAGGCGAGCCTTAAAAGTTTCTTTGTGTCAGTAAAGATAGCCGCTTTGTAGACTGCTAAAATTTCTCTCTTTTTTCTGTTACGGTTGGAGCAAAGGAAGAAAGGTCAAAAAACCATTTAATGGTTAAAAAGTGAACAAGGCATGTTATATTTGACGCTTGCATATTGTGTTTACAAAGTATGGAGATTTCCTCATTTTGTATGATTAATTTATGTCGGTTTGGTGACATGTTTGGGTGAATTTCATTAGAGATCTGTTATAGCTACGGCCGACAAAATCACAGCAAAGGCGTCTG
>JAHPZR010024668.1:52500-67500 GCA_019787425.1 Platygyra sinensis | reverse complement strand
GATGATGCAAGACTGGTGCCTTGTTTGCTATCCAAGATGTCAATTTTTAACTTGAGAGGGAGGGGATAAGAGAAAAAGAAAATGGCTAGGGGCGGGGGGGGGGGGGGGCGCAATTATTTTAAATATTTCGGTCGAAAGGGGGGCGATTATTAGAGGGAGGCGATTAATCATGGGACGGCTATTATTCGGAAATACGGTATTTCCTCTCTTAGCACATCTAATGTGACGAAGCTTAGCAAAATATCCTACTCGTCTGGTTCAATTAAGATTCCTTAGTAACCAATACGAACATTGAAAAAGCCTCACAGGCTTTTGTAGTCTCGCGGTCACCTGCTTATAATATAGCGTCATTTTGTTTGGTCTTACTTGCAACGCGAAAAGAGGTAATTCAGTTTAGCAAACATTGTCGGTTTTGTGTTTGAAGGCCTGCGTGCGCTAACCAATAGATCAAGTCTTTAAAATAATAATCTCTTCTTATTCTTATTAGCATTGTCCAAGTCAACTCTGAAGGTCTACAATAACCTCAAGTGATGGGCTCTATAATCGTGTTATCCTTTGTTCTGTATCAAGTAATAACAAATCTCACTGTTCACGCTGTCGTAGAGGACTCCAATCTTTCTCGTTCAGTATTCTTCACGACACAAGCGAATAAGCAGCTTCAGGGACACGTTGTCAAAAGGTTTGGCTCCCCCAGCCTGACTTCATGCAGCCATTCTTGCCTGAAAAACTCCTGGTGTACTTCAACCAATTTCAAGATTCCCTCCAAGAATAACACCAAAGGAAGTTGCGAACTGAACAAGCATGGGGCCATTGACGAAAACACCAAGTTTCATGATCGACAAGGAGTGACGTTTTCTTTGCTCTTGAAGGTAAGTAGCCATTAGCCCTGAGTTTCAATGAGCCACAAAACCTTTTAGCAGCTGGGTATGATGAGCTATTCGTCGCTTGATATATGACCCGACTCTTGGTCCCAGAATTGAATTAGTTTTGATTGGCAAATAGTTGGTAATATTCTGCCAGGCAGGAAAATACTTAAGCTTAGACGGAAAAGTAAACAAGAAATCCTGTCTTCGAATTAAAACGTTCTTAAAGCAGTTATGTTATTTTCAGTTCTATACGTGAGCGAGGGCAAAAAGTGAAGCTTGCGACACACCGGTTTACACGAAAAAAAGAAATAAAAAAGGCTTAGGCGTAAGGGAATATTATAAACATGATCAAATAACCCTCTTCTTTTTAACGCACTAGAATTGTTTTAGCACGTATTTTCACCTTTCCTTATCGCCACTTTGCCTGCGTAGCAAGCGTTACCGTATAAGCCGAAAGAAATATAGGGCCGCCCCATTTTCCGCGCGTCCTGAATGCGAAACCCCCTCTCGCGGCCCTATATTTCGTTCGGCTCGAACTGGAACCGTCGCTTGCTACGCAGGCTAAACGTCATTATGATCCAAACACTTAACATGTGTGATCAGGGTTGCCGGAGTCCGCCTGCTCCTGGTTGCCTCAACGGTGGTTCTTGCGTAGCAGACGACAGGAAACAAACATTTTCATGTTCCTGCAATGTGCCATGGATTGGAGACAAATGTGAAACCAAACTCGGTAGGAAAAATTAATTACTGCTCTGTCGTTAGTTGTATCTCCACACCTCCTGCTTTAACATAAAATTCTGTGAAGTGTCATTGTCAAAGAAAACCAAGCAGAACCAAAAGATGCATATGGTGAGCAGCTGTCATAAGATCTTTAAATGTGTGAGGCGTCACGCCTTCCAAAAATTAGAAATCGAATTAAGTAGAGTGTTTGCAGAAGTCTTGAAATTAATTTAGGGTGGAGCGTCTATAATTTTGATATAATTTAGCCAAGCCTAAAAGCGGACCTCCCAATCGTCTAATCAACAAAGTAACTTTGAACGAAATCCACCAGTAATCATTTTACCAAACCGATAATAAAAATCAATTTAAATAATTATACACGGCTAAAGCTCAGTTTAAACTTGAATTTCGCAGACGCCTTTGCTGTGATTTTGTCGGCCGTAGCTATAACAGATCTCTAATGAAATTCACCCAAACATGTCACCAAACCGACATAAATTAATCATACAAAATGAGGAAATCTCCATACTTTGTAAACACAATATGCAAGCGTCAAATATAACATGCCTTGTTCACTTTTTAACCATTAAATGGTTTTTTGACCTTTCTTCCTTTGCTCCAACCGTAACAGAAAAAAGAGAGAAATTTTAGCAGTCTACAAAGCGGCTATCTTTACTGACACAAAGAAACTTTTAAGGCTCGCCTGGCAGTATTTACAAACACAGCTTTACAATTAATTTTAGAAATAATTTTTCTATCGGCGAAATTAAAATAATGAATTTAAAATTACACAACTGTAGTCTCACAGCATGGTTTCAAATCAGGAAGACTTTAAAAAGCTCTAAGAAGTTTCAGAATCACTAACTGCAATTTGGAGATGAATTCAGGGTAAACCTAGCAGGTAGAAACTTCTTGCAAAAGCTGTGAAGGCCAAATAAATAGATCAGTAAATCATCAACTTTTCCCACTGCTTTTACCTATTTTGTATTTTCGCATAATAAACGAAACACGTTTGATTTTTCTTGTTAATCAACTGATGCATCTTTTAACTCCCTTCCCCTCCCCGGAGTCTGCAAGGATGAAGGCTTGCGTGTACGGTGACATCATAACCACATTTTCTCGGCTTGGTGGTTCCCTACCCATTGTAGAATTAAAAATTTATTCTCATGGTGCTCCGGAGCGCTTCGTGCGCTGATTCTCCACTATTAACTCACAAATTGTTTTAAAAGACACGCAATGGATTTGAAAAGTTTAAATTCTTTGCGTACGTTAACAGCGATATCACAGCTTAAATATTCTATTCTTCATTCCAATTAGAAGTTTAAGCATTTAAACTGTGGTTAATGAGCTCTGTAGTTTACGTCATAGCTGTCATCTAAAGTTGTCACCAGTTTGTTCTCTTCCCCATTTTAGCCATTGTGCAATAATAGCCTTAGCTCAATGTCCAATATAACGTAATCGTTTACCAGATGGGTGATCATACAATAAAGCTCCCAGTAATTTTCCACCACGCCCGCATGTGATTTCGGCATGCTATACCCGTCCCAACTCCTTCAATTCCCAGTTCATAATCCCATTGTCTTCTGACCCTGTCTCGTGGCAAGTGGCTCTCCCGTGCCTCTCGGACGAAGGAACTTCGTTCTGCACTGCAAGGTTATGGCCTGCCTGCTGACCAATATTACACACACAGTTTCCGGATTGGTGCAGCTACTACTGCAGCCGTGGCAAGTGTGCCTTCGTGGCTTATCAAGGTATTGGGCCGCTGGAGCTCAGACTGTCATGAACGCTACATCAGAACTCCTGAACAAACTCTATTAGCTATCCCTAAGCAATTAGTCATGGATAACTCTAATGTTGTAACTTAGGTCTATTATAAGATCTAGTTGGACCCTTTCAGCCCTGTTATCAAATGCAAATTCTCTTCACTGGCTCCCCCTTTTTTCCCACTCTAGTCGGTTGACAAAGTTCGCTTCCCAACAAGCCTTATTCCCTATCTTGGGTCATGGCACAATTTGTTCTCCATTCCTGAAAATGCAATGTAGCATACTCGCATTATTTTCATGCCGCCTACACCACAGGGCTGAAAAGGTCGATCATTTAGCTTAACTACACTATCTATTGATGTATAACTAAGTGAATCAAGGCAATATCAGTCACTATAAACCATGTTTTTTTTGCATCTTACTGCAGATGGCAACTCTCCTACTACTATGGAGGTCTGCTTTATTTTCTTTACTGTGAGGTGATTGTGTTCACCCCCTCCCCCTCTCAGGCTAGCAGTGGGCTCACACAATCGTGGCAGGGAAGTGCAACCTAGGCTGCACTTTGCCCCACAGTAAGTGCTATGGCCACTCTTGGTAATAGGTCCGGGTCTCTCCAGGATGGTGCCATCGTACCATCTGACCTATTTACCTCCCAGAAGGGCACCCCTCTTCTGGTCCATCCTATGTTATCCCCTAACATAGGTTCCCCTAGAGACACTGCTACTCTAGGGGAGATAGACTCTGCCTTCCCTGCCACCCATGTTTCGCCACTATAATGAGGGTTTTGTTCTGTTTCTTGCATCTACCCACCAAAAGGGGGGAGGTGCAATGTTGTTACCCATATCAATTTCCGTCTGTGTGGCCAGGGAGCCAAATTACCCCTTACAGTGTCTCATTAACTTGCTAACTACTGTAAATGGATGTTTGAGTGACTCATGGATTTAAATTGAAGAAAGTGTATTGGACTTTGGGAGGCCCAATTCTTTTATTTGCTTGAAGATACCAATATTGATAACAATACAAAACAGTACCAGATTTTTTTCCCTTGGAGATAAATTTCCGCAATTTTGTAAAATAAACTCACTGAAACTTAAACGCTAAAATTTGGGTCACGCCCATGAAAGAATCAGCGGCGATATTTTTTACCTCGTGGAAACCGTAGTCTAAAAGCGACGGAAGTATAAATTACTTTTTTCGCAGTCAACTAATAAGGGGACAAATATTTATCGCTAAAAGATAACAGTTTTAAAAAGTTGTTAAGGCTCACCTAAAGTTGCTCAAAATTGCGGCTATTTTAGGGCGCTTGGGGGGCTAACATGATAATGGGGTGATATCTCGACTAGATGCCTTTCACCAGGTACTGGTATTCTATAGGACCGCAAGCGCATGCGCAAACCAGGTTAAATTTATTTTATTCAGGGGTTCCGCCTTTAGGTTTGGCTTAATCAACATATGGGTAGAGGCAATCTTCTAATGAAAAATTCATCGAGCTTAAGATTTTCCAATAAATCTTTGCTTCTCGTAAACAATACGAATTTCAAAAAAGCGTGCATATATGATAACACCGTTAAATCATTGCGTTTTTCATTATCTTTCAGAAGCGTTTTCTTGTGACGAGGCTCAAAACAAAGCTAAGGGGACGCTACCAAATGGACAATACTTGCTAACAAATGGGAACGTGTCATTTAAGGTAAGTAGAGCGGCCTTCACACGGCAAACTAAAGTTGGCAAACTCGTGTTGGAAAACTTCAAAAAGTTGGCAAACTCGTTCCTTCACACGTCAGACTCGTGGCAAATACCAAACACGGCAATTTCCAACATGGCCGCCTTTTAGTGCAGTTTCAATCACGTACAATATTGAAACAGAGGATCAGAAGAGAAGAAGCAGAAAGCGGTGGTGAGTTAGAAAGGGTTTGGACGAAACCAAGTTTGTCCGCTCGCTCCTCCGTTTTGTTTTGTTCACTATTATGCATCCCATCTATAAAATCCAACTCCTATGGTGGCCGTGCTTTTTCAGCAACTGCGCCGAAATTATGGAACTCAATTCCCGAATATATAAAAAGGGCAGAAACAGTAGAAACATTTAAAACTAAGCTTAAAACATTTTTGTTTCAAAAACATTACTGTCAATTAATTGATTATTTTTTCTTAAGGCTCAAGTTTACAAATTATCCATTGTTAGGCGCATTGAGGTCAGAAATGCGCCCTATAAGAACCTATTTATTATTATTTATTATTATTATTATTTTTTAGTATCTTTGTAGGCTATAGGATGAAACGTCCCGAACAGCCGGACAATTATGAACCGCTTTGATATTGAATTTAAAAAGTGTTGACTCGCGTCCCCCATTTTGTGAAGTGTCACGCAAATAAATCACGTGAATAGAGCTCGTTTTGATAGGTTGAAAATTACCAACACATGTTGGCCAACCGTTCGCACGTCAGATACGAGTTTACCAACACGAAAAAGTTGGCGAAAAATTTGGCAAGAATAGAGGCAAGATCTATTTGTCGCCAACAGTTTGCCAACTTGTTTGCCGACTGTTTTTGTGCCGTTCACACACATCAACTTGAGTTTGCCAACACGCGTTTGCCGTGTGAAGGCCGCGTAAAGCAAGATATGAAGAAGACATCACTGGCTAAATAGAGGGGAAACATTGAGGTTGTTGAAAAAAAAAAGAAGTGTTGATGTCGGAGCCAGTAATTCAGTGTATATTGTAGACTAATATAGCTACTATTATTCTTAATAACAACTGTTCTTGAGAAAATGATATTGTAAACCAATGGTTGTTCGTAAGCTGTCCTAGCACCTAGCTGAATACATTTTTTTTGGTAACAACCTTCGATGTTTTTCAATATTAACACCTAATTGTTGTCAACAGGAACCAACTATTTACGTGAACTGCCAAAGTGTTGTTAATCAAACTACAGGGGGCATATATGTAGTAAAGCAGCAAAGTTCCCAAATAAAAACGAATAAATGCCTGGCAGAGACATAATTATGGAGCAGATAGTTTATTATCCTCATCTCAAAAGAATGTGCAAAGGAAAACTTAACTCTCTCCTCCCTAATTAGGTATACTGTCACATGACAGATGATGGCAGAGGATGGACTCTGATCGCCCGATTCTCAAACGGTGATGACAAAAATTGGATGAAGGACTCTGGTTTCTGGTGGTATGACCAGTACGTTGCCATGGGAACAACAACGGACCCTTTAAACAACGCTGACATGATCTCACCAGCCTTTTGGTCGGTCAGCGGCGGAGAGTTCAAGATCACGCGCAGTGATGACCCCAGTCACACTCCTTTGTTGCAGACCACAGGTAACTGTTTGGCTGGACAAACATTCCGATCAAAAATCACGAGTTACGGCGATTTTAGAAATGGTAAAGTTTGGGCCAGTAACCAGTGCCTGGGAAGCTGCACCGTTCAATATGGCGGTCAGTTCAAGTCAACAGACGGGTTTCAACAGGCTGAGTGCAGTGGAAACATCCAAAGCGCCAGCAACATCGGCTTCTGGTGTGACTCAGGTGTTACAGGTGGGGGTGATGGATCAGTGATGATGATTGGTGGAGGAGGAAGTTCTTGTACACGTGCTGATCACGGGATTGGAATAACAGAAACTAACGATGTTTCTTTCGTTGATTTCGGAAATGAGCAGACTGAATATGATTTTGGTTATAATGCTCTAAAAAATTTTGCCCCATCCCAGGCATATTCATTAAACCTGTGGATCCGTTGACTTTTACCTCTTAGATTTTACCTGACAAATCGACCTGGGGGGTTGTAGCGAATGAACAAAATAATTTACTTGTACATATCATTGTCATGTAGAACAAACGTTTCATCATTCACTAAGACAAGAAGCTGCCTTCGATTGTGACTTGCCTTCAGTTGATATTTGAAAATCAAGATGGAACATCTGGTAAATATGATAGAGAAACTCGAAAATGTGGGTCTTAATCATAACTATATAACAAATAAAAACTCTGCAATCTGATTCGTTATAAGCAGCTCCTTGCTTTATTGGACAATCTATGTGCTGTGTCATACCTGATTAATATTGAACGGTACTTATTATCTGCTACAGTTCTCGTCAAGTGTCACTGACAGCCACCAAAAGATAAAACCAAATAGAACACGAGAACAAATGAACAATGAAAAAACTAAAAAACTACAGGAACAAAACTTGATGTCGAGCGTTCCTTGGTTCAAAACAGTAGGATTTTCGACGGGATGACGAGCGCTATTCTTGAAACTTGTTGAATTCATTTTTGATGCCATCAAGCAGGAGTCCGGCCTTTACTGTTCCAAGCCCAATTCTCATGTCATGGCGAGCGAACGTGAAAGTTTACACGTTGTCGTTAATGAAAAGTCCCCTCATAGCGACTAAAAATCTGTTGGGTGCAGTGATCCACGGTGAACATTTTAAACGCGACAAATGACTGTCGATAACCAGTCACCAACTTCAGTCTCAGCGACAAGAAGCAGCTTTAAAACAGCGGGTTTCAGGAGATCCTCTCCATCACCATAACAACCCTACCTTGAGATAAGCAAAACGCTCTGTGAGCAAACTTACTCTTTGCGTAATATGGAAATGCTCTTCAGTTCCGGCATTAAAAGAAAACCGTTTCTAAGGGCATATTAAATGATTTTTCCCTAATGGCGGTTGCTTTTAAACTTTAAATTTACTTCATGTAAGTAGTTGCGAAATGTTTACATTTAGTGATGTCTTACATGACGCAAAACAAAAAAAGATAAACAAACTCTCGAGAGTGCGCGGTACGGACTGGAAATCAGCTTTAACTGAGAATAATTCTGACGGTAAACTTTTTGAAAGTTCTTTAATTTTCTCCGGACTTCATGCCTCAAGAAGAAAGGTAAGGTATTTTAAATCTGTTTACTGACGCTGTAAGAACATGACATGTTGACAGATATAAGTCAATCTTTTCCTCGCTTGAATAGCTGCTCTTGGAGTTGAGCCCGCTGTCAAATATTCCTTTGTTTAGAAAGGCATACAAACGAGGCTAAAGGGTCAATACAAAGCAGAATTGACCCTTTCGCCTCGTTTGCATGTCAAACCGCTGATAAATGCGATAAGAGCTGTTGAACTTTTCCTAGTCTTCTCCGCAAACTGTATTGTTTTGCTATGTGACGTACCCGCACTTAACACCATCGTTGTGCTAGAAATTTCTAGCTATATATGCTACATGTATACATGTAAATTTGCCTCAGTTCTATGCGGAAGAACTGGGCCAATTGCAAGGAGCTTTTGATGTGGTTTAGTTACAATGCAACTCTAAATAGACGAGTCCCATCATTTTCTCTTGACGAGTTGGAATAGCCAGAGGCGCCATGCCAGGTGGTTGCTGTGAAAGTGTTGGAAGGTAATTGTCAATCAACATGCAAAACCATGCATAAAAAAGATATCTTTTCACAAGGATAGTTCTCGTCTCCATAGATGTACACATTAAAGAGAATAAAATTCTTGGTGATCTGTAAGGACTTGACTAGGTAAGGGTTACCAGTCTCAGCCTTCTACTTCGGCTGATAAACCTTACTTCGATCGATCGACCTTGATTCATGACAGGACGGAAAACGCGTGCACTGTAAGTACCTCCCGTTGTCCCATACAAAGCCTTAGAAAACTTTCCTAATGCTTTGTATGGGACAACTGGAGGTACTTACAGTGCACAAGTTTTCCGTCCTGTCATGTCCTAGATATCATAAACACCTAGCTCATCCAATAATTGTTTAAAATTGACAGCGCTCGCTCAGACGCAGCCGCAGGCGTGTGCTATGCTGGCTACACTCTTGGTTTAAAACATCGGTGTACTTCTAAAAACACTACACAAACGTTATGACCTACTAGAACCACTGGAGAATGCGATATCTCAAGCGCTTATCAATGCGATAACGGAACGTAACTGTCAACAGTTACATAGAGATATCCTAGAGCTTCCAGGTTTGTGCCTTGGAAATCAAAGTCGGGCAGCAAGGCAAGAGTACGCATCATCAGTCAAAGTGACAACGCCCCTCTTTGTACAGATTAAATCTCCACTGAACACACCGGCTGCCAGACGAGTCTCTTGGTAACTCAGCACAGTAGCCGAGACAGTCAAGAGCGAATAAGTAGAAGAACTTAAGGGCATGGTAGAGAGGATTAGGGAGAGCGCATCGCCAAAGACCAAACGAGCACAAGGCGAAAATTGCAGAGGAAGCCATCTATTAGTTCCTTTCCTTTTTTTAGACGAAACTCTAATTTCTTTTTATTTTTATTTCTTTTTCTTATTATTTTAGATTCTAACTCTTTTTCTAACATTGAAAGATGCTAGTTTAATTGGAGCACGAACTTTTTTAGCTGTTAGGTTGTATTCTGCAGCGTAGACTTGTGGAATTGTCAACGGACAGAGTGCATGGATTCCTTCCCTTCAATTGTTGCGTTATTATGTTTAATTATTTTACCGAATGAAAAGAAGAATTTTGGCAGAGTGACTCTCAGCTCTAGGAGTTTAACATTTCAGAGCAGATTGTTACGTTCTGTGAATATTCCTCATTAATCTATATAATTTTTCAGGATAATAAAAAAAGAATTTAAAAAAATAATAAAAAATAATAATAATGATAATGTTAATGACAATGACCGTGACAAGGACAACGATAACGATAATGACAATGGTATTTTTTATTATTGCAATGCACACAACTAGTTACATGACTTTCATAACAATACTTCACTACTTTACTTAACTTAACGTGAAGTATATTTCATGATTCATATTTGAACTGCATGCCTTTGTAGATGAAAGTGAAGAATGATCATCCCATTAATTTTCCAATTTAAGCAATTGGAAAAAAGAAGCCTGAAAAAATCAGGGCTTCAACCGGATACGAACCCACACATTGGGAGCGAGGTCATTTTATTGAGTTCATATGAACTCAGTAAATTTTCAGGTTTGCTAGGTCTCACTAGTTTAATTGTAATGAATGAGGTAATTTGCCGTAGATTTCTTAGGACCAAATGTGTCAAAATAAATGTTTTACAGCTTAGATTGGGCAACTTCAAATGGTTTGCAGAGCTCCATGCCGCATTTTCAAATCTAGCAAAATCCCTTATTCATTTCAGTTGGACATTTGTTTACTACCGCGCACGATTTTTGCGTCATCAGCGCGCGTACAAAACATAAGGCCCGTTCCAAACGCCGCTCCATTCATGCGTCGAACCTAACTGGTGAGTTAAGCACGGCAGAAGAGCGGCGTTTGAATCAGTTCGATTCGGCAGATTAGATTTGGAGCGGCAAACAACATTAAATTCGGCAGGGTCTGCCGCACTATGCGACGTTGGAGCGGCGTCTGATTCATACGGCGTTCTCCTCATGTGCCGAACCTAACGCATAAATTACTGTAATGTATTTTTCATATAACGGCACTCGTGATTGGCTCAAAATTGAGTGGCGCGACCAGTCATGCATGAACCTCGAAGTCGTCGCTAAAAATAAACAAAAATTCTGTCACGTTCCGGAGCTCCCTTCTTGCCTTCGATTTACGAGAATCGGGACTGTTTGAGCGAGTTTTTTTTAGCGCAAATTCATTTTTTGCTGTTTCTTCGTGATACTAGCCCAGCTTATGAGATTTCCCTTTAACAGGTCGTATTTACCGGGACAAAACCTGTCTAAATACAAACAAGGAACCTTGCGATTGAATTGCTTCCCTAAATATTGCTTGGACAGCGAGACATTAGTCACAGCTTTTCCATTTGGACAGAATTCTTGAATTCAGAACGCATATTTTTCTCATCGAAAATTGTTTACCACGAGCTTCCCGAATTAAGGTCGACCCAAGTACGCCGTCTGAATCAGCCGTCGCTCCAAAGTCGCTCTAAAGTCGAACCTTATTGAGTTTGGTTCGGCACATGAGTGGAGCGGCGTTTGGACCGGGCCTAAGAGATTTCCCTCAAACTCGATAGCGAGATAAAAGCTTCTTTTCTCTTAAATTAAACGAGCACGGTGACCCCCACTTTTTATTTTATAAATTTAATAGTAACAATATCCGAAATAACTGAGAAAAAATTTGGCAAAAATCTATGGCTACTTTTTTTTTCAAATGAAATAAATGCTTCAGATAGAGACGTAACGGGCCCAACAGAGCAAGTCCAAATTATGTTTCCTTTAAAGGATAAAAATATCAATTAATAATGCAGGGTATTTGAAGCCAATTTTTTCTGGGACGTTGATGAATAAGCAATCAAAGAAAGTCGAACTCTATGTGATATAACACGCCCCATTGAAAAATAATCGAACTTGTTTGTTGCGCATTGAGATAACCAAAAGTCACCTAAATAACCATATTTGTCAGCATCGTGGCATGAAAACAAGTACGGTGACCCCCTCTATTTATAACGTTTTTAACATCTCCTTGTATTGTAATGACACCATACCAAGTTTCATCTGAAATCTATGGCGGGTAATCTTTTACTCGGGAATCACCTTAAATTGTACATAAACATCGTTTCTCGAGTACATAGGGGTCACAAACAGCATGCGATACTCGCCTTAACAGCATGTGAGCCCGGTGTCAAGTTACAATAATTGAGACACAGTATTGTTAAAAAAAATTACATTTTTCTGTAATTTGCGAGCAATTGGCTTGTCAGTGATGTATTATTAGGGTTTTGATGAAAATCAGGGTTGTGACAGCTGTACAAAAAGGGAATATTTTGAGTAGACCCTCGTTTTACATAGCGCTAAAAATAGAGTTCTTTCATTGGGCTTCCCATACGGCCCGTGGTAATGTATCTTCTTGCTATAGGTTGTGTAAGATTTTTACGTTTCTGTGTAACTGCGATTATTGCTCACCTAACTGTTTCGAGAATTCATACAGCTTGAACACCAAGGGCCAGTTTCTCGAAAGCCCCGAAATCTTTTCGAGCCCAACAAGCCATTTTTAGTTATTCGGTTTTTAAAGACAGATAGTTGCATAGGCCACAAACCTCTTGTATGAAGAGAGTACAAAAGAACTGCTGTTCCTATTAAGAATATACGAATAAAACTGCTACCGCTAACTGGGTGCGAAATCTTTTCGGGGCCTTCGAGAAAGGGTCTCCTGGTTCTCTTTAACTTATATAAAAAGAACATCTCGATCTTTTTGACCGCACGAGAACATGAATACCTTCTTCTTTCAGTCACGCTGATCCACGCTTGTTACCCTTGCTAAACATTCTCCTTAAAGTGTTCGAGGCGTTAGTAACATTTCCACGCCATTTTATCGATTTACGCATTTTCACACGTGTTTCACGCGTGTTTTACACGTATTCCACGTTAATTTTGAAAAAGCGTTTTCTGGACTTTTCGTAATTTTTCTCTTGCCTTCTTGTGGCTCGCGCGATATAAAAGCTGGTTAGCTCACCGGGTCTTCGAGAAGTCATTAAAAAGACGAATTTTTAATTAGTGAAAACTGACATATTTACCAGAGATTTCTGTTGCCCTGGAATCATTGTACTGATGGCTTGAGGTGTTTTCTATGTACTGCAATAGATCAATCAGATGTTTAATTATCGATCAGAGAACGTCGTACAATCAAATCCCTACTGAAGGAACATGGCGAGACAGTAAGCCCTCCAGTTTAAGGTAAAATACTCTATTTGTCGCAGGCTGTTGTTTATCACGTGTCGTTGGTTCTGCAATCAGGCTACTGACTCATTCCTCCCTATCTTTTAATCATCCAGTTTTAATTAAAAGCTGAAGCACATTTAATTTCTAGAAGAAACGTTTTGCTCTTTATGTTCCTTAACATGCATGCATAATCCTACGACAATTTTAAAAGAAAAATAGATGAAATAAAAAAGAAAAGTTAAGGGACGTTGTGACGACTTGATGTCTGATCATTGTCGAATGGGAAATATATTAACTTAAGTGACATCAAGGAATTGAGGAAAATAAGGGCAGGAAACGTTTTGTGCGAAAAATACGCGTTTCGCTTCTATTTAATAATGAATGCTTTAAAAGTTTACTGAAACACTTACAAAAGTTTGCCTCGACAATCCATCATTAAATATGTTAAAATTCTAGCTATCTTAAACGATTCTCCATTACAAGCTGATGAGAATGGCGGCACTTTTAAAAGATATGTTTACATCGCATAACTGATCACACGATCAAATGTCAAATATACTCCAAAAGTCGATCAAATTTATTTTTGAACGCAGCGTAATATGAAATTTCCACGCTTCCATGGCCATTCAGTCTCTTTATGGGCTGTTTGAGAATTCAGATCAGCAAATTCGTTAGATGTGTTTATAAGCTAAAAATTGACTAGTATTTTTGAAGTGAAAAATGTTTCATGGTTGTTTTGAAATCAGAATTTATCCGAATTCAGGGCCCGTGCACATGAGGCATGGAAGCAATGAAAGTTACTATATCAAAATAATTATAAGTCGCCATAGCGCGCTGGCATCAAAAAGAAATTAAAGTGTCAAACATAATCACAGGTATTCCACCTCCGTCGGGTCAGGGAAGACAGGTGCACATGCATTCATGCAAATTTACATTATTTGTAAAACTTTGAGTTTTTACGCTGATCAGATCAGGATCTTTTGATTTCTATTAGTTTTTTTTTTGGGGGGAGCGGTGGGTAGGACCGGCATTTGACAATGATGTTCGATTCATGCAAGGTCTTTCAGTGCACACATTTGATATTTTTGCAGCTGGATCGAATATGTTTAAAACTTCCAACTGATACCCAATAAAATACAACTTAATGCAGACAAAGAGAAAGACGGTACATTATTTCATGGTGTTAACAGGTTGCCTATCAACTGCATTAGTCGAGGGAAGGCCTGGGCATTAATTAGCCCGGCGGGCGTTTATGGGACACTTTCAGGAACAATAAATGCTGAGATAGTGCTAGGTTAAGTCCAGAGAAGATGTAAAAGGCCGGTCAAAAAACTAGGAAATAAATAAAACTAGGAATTTTTATATTAAAGTCAAGTCAAGTTTATTGTGTATATACGCATAGCTTTTGTGAGAAAAACTCACCAGCTAGTCTACAGGTTTAACACAGAAAATAGAAACTAAAATTGAGAAAAATACCTTCAACAAGAAAATACAAAGATATAAGTTTAAAATTTAAAATTGAAATCACTGTTGGTACTTGGCGTAAAATGATATTTCAAAATGAAACATCCGGATTTTTTTTTTCACACAGCAATTGTTTTGTTAAGGAGTGAATATTCAAAAGAGTAATAGAAACATAGATAAGTTATATGTCTGACACATTTATAGAGCTATTATACAAGACCCAGTTGCATTTCCCAATTACGCCTGATAATAGACCCTTCTCCAAAATGGCGGCCGAAAATTCAAATAAGTTAAAAATTCGCCAAAATTAAAAACGTTTACCAGCACTAGAAAGAACACCTTTACTTTAGTAACCCTGCAAAGTCTCAGCATTTCAGGTGTAATATCAGCTGATAAAATGTAAGTTGAAAATTGAGAAATTTACAGACGTTCGTATGATGAGTGGGGGTATAATCCATAACCCCAGTCAAAATAGATCTGTAAATTCCTCAATTTTCAGCCTACATTTTCTCAGCTGATATTACACCTGAAATGCTTAAACTTTGCAAGGTTACTAAAGTAAAGGTGCTCTTT
>JAHPZR010024668.1:25000-47500 GCA_019787425.1 Platygyra sinensis | reverse complement strand
CAAGAGCATTGAAAGACAACATGCAAAATTTATGAAATGCTCAGTTTGTACGGTAAATTTAGACTGGTCCTCAAATTGAGATACAAGCCTAAGCACAAGCTCGTTCCCAGGGTCTCTCATCTTACTGCCCCCCTGGGAACGAGGCTGGCCTAAGCATAAGAAACTTACAAGGTTATAAGCTATTGCAGATGGCTGCGACATACAGGTGTAAGCACAGGCATAAGCATAAGTGTTCTCCTTATGCTCATAGTTATGTTTAGTGAGGCCATGGTTAGCATAAGCATAAAGTGCTTACTGATTGGCTGATAGTCTTCTGCTTAAGCTTATGCCAAAATGTTCTCACTGGACACAATACAGTGGAACCCGCTTAATACGGACACCAAAGGGACACGCCATAGTGTCCGTATTATCCGGATGTCCGTATTAAGTGGGCTGTAAGAGAAAACATCAGGAGCACATATTTTATCGATATAAAGACCAAAGCAGACAGTTTTACGAGAAAACTGTTCATCCTAAGGAACAAAGGAACAAACAAGTTCATCTTAAGGAAACGTCACGATCATTTATCATAGTCTCAGAGTAAAATCTTTTAAGTTTTGTAGAGTATTGTTATTGAAACAGGGATGACAGTGGATCTGCGACTTTACTTCGCTGCTGCTTTTTTAGCACAGTTCTGTAATAAAATTTTATTCACACATAAAAACCTGTCATTATTTGAACAGGGTGCAATGTTTACAGTTATCACATAATTGTAACGATGAAAATAGACAGTGTGCAGATAACTAGTGTCCGTAAAGCGGGGTTGACAACATATGTGAGTTTGTGACTCGGGACACACAAAAGTGTCCGTTGTCCATATTACCCGGTGTCCATATAAAGCGGGTTAATTTTAGAAAAAATATACGAGCATTTTGTCGAGACAAACTGTCTGTATAAAGCGGGTGTCCATATTAAGCGGGTGTCCGTAGAGCGGGGTTCCACTGTAGCAACATAAGCATAAGCATGGGAAGAACACAAGCACATGTAGGCTCCCTTTTATATGCTTATGTTTGCATAGCTAGTAAGGACCGGGCTTCAGTGGGTCTTAATTTAATTAATTATATACATGCATTTTACAACCATATCAACTAGCAAGTTGCAAATTACAGTAAAAATCCAATATGAAGTCTTTCCTCATCTTCTATCCAAGAACAAGCCAAGTATCCTACAGTACATGTAGTGAGATGACAAACCTTTGAATTGTTAAAGAAGTCCAACCAGTTTTGCTTGTCTTTTTCTCTTTGTTCTTCAATTTCCTGTCAAGTAATTTGCTCATAGTTAATCTCCTTGCACAAAATAGAATCAGATTATACATACATCCATATATATACTTTATTGAGCATCCCTAAAGAGGGGTTTTCAGCATCAAATAAAATAAATCATGAGACTTCTTTTAAAATTTTTGTTATCAGAATAATTCTGGATGGTTACATACAGTACATTCAAAGCCCAGACCAAACTCGATTGCAGCTCATGGCTCTTTGACGTCAAAATAGCAGTCACATGCATACTTGCCTGCCAAGTTTTGTTACATTCAATGCATTCTAATTCTGTTCACAGCCTAACACTCTTAGTTTTGGGGGGAACAGGAGGAAAAACCCTAGCAATGGACCACCATGTGTACATCTGACACTGACACACAACAATAGGTCTTCTCACCTTTGCTCTCTGTTTCTTTTTTAACATCTTTTTCTTTTTCTGTTCCCGAAGGGCATCCTCATCAGCCCTAAAAATAGAAAATAGAAATTCACAATGCTAGCATATGCATCACATCCAAATTACATGTATAACTGCACTGTAATCAATCATAGAGATGCAATATTAGAAGTCTTGTAAGTTATCAATAGCTGAATTGATACATTTTCCTTGTGTAGTATTTTATGGACGAGGCTATAAAGCGTACAATTGTACATGTACCTGGATTTCTTTGATGTACTTGCTGCTACAGTAGTTTTCCCAGTTTCAGCAGGTCTTTTTGAGCTAGCTTGATCTTTTTCTCTTAGTGATGAAACCTGTATTACAGATACAGTAATGTACATGTTGTATACTCTTGTCTGGTGGATACATGTACATGTATGTTCAGAACAATAAAAGCAGAGAAAAGCCTCTTTAAGTTTGTACAATATCCAAGACAAACAAATAACCCTTTAAGCCCTAAGAGTGATCAGCATCAAATTTCTCCCTGTAATATCAATGCTCTCTACAACAGAGTGGTCACGAGAATTACAGACATGATCACACAAGATGATTTTGCTTGATATTTTATCAACTTCTCCCCACTAATGAATAGGGTAACAAATGAAAATTCAAATTTTGATCTTACAAATGTAGGGTTTAACGGGAAAACAAGTACATGTACATTGGCAGAGGAAGCTACATCAGTCCTATGCGTAGCTGGCTGGTTTTCATGTGGGTCACCTATATACATGTACAGGCCAAATTCAAATCTGAAAATCTTGGTTTTTCAGGACCAAGAGTGAAACACCCTAAACAGGACGATTTAGTAAATCGTGAAACAGCGCTTTAAAATTAACTTGTTTCAGTCTCAGCACTATGTGTGGCACAGGTGGCCTAAGCTCTCGTTGTGAGAAATTATTATGCGAACCTTCAGCTCACGAAACGTGACATTTAATCTTTATGTGAACGTTCAGCTTGTGAAACATGACAAGTTACCGCCGTCATCTACTGTTACATAACGACCGAATTTCATTACGCGGAACATGACTCTCACTGCCTTTCAGCATATTCGTATCTGATTACATTCTTTGCATAGCGTGGGTTTGGCATGACTTGTAATCGGAGATATTTGTTTACCTCCAAGGAAAAAATACCTTGACCTTTCAAACGAATACAAATTTACATATGTTGAAAGAGTTTTTGACGAGCGCTGAGGTTTTAATTTTTTTTCCGAGAAAAATCCATCATTGCTTCTGGTGAAGTAAACATGATCATATTTATCACCCTCAGTGCATTCCATTGCTGATGCCAGACGTAATACCTTTTTAGTGCACTGAATATTCCCGTAGAAAGTAAACACGATTACTGACAAAATTACCTGCTGGCATTTTGCCCCCAAAATGAATATACAGCTTAACTCTGGATAATTTCAGCCTTAGTAGCTAGCAACTGGTCCCAAATTACATTCTTTATCCTTGCCAATGTCCTGACGTCCACCTCCGAGGGATTTTGGCCCAAGTTTGACCAAATAATCATTTCTCCCTGGCGGCCAATTTTCGCCTGAATAGTTAATTCGCTAACTTGACAAAACTCTCCTGAGGGGGGATATGACAAAAAGAGCTGAGAAATGGCCTGCAATTGGCTAAGGATGACATCATCCGATGACAACATTTGGCTGAGTGGGAGTTCGGGTCTGCTCACAGACAAGACAAAAAAAAAATAATGAATCAAAGGCCGAGCGGTCAACAAGGGGAGAACCAGGAACACACCAGGCTGGAATTGAACCCATGCCACATTGCAGGAAGGAAAGGGGGGGGGGGGGGGAGGGGGGGTGGGTGCTCTCACTACTACTTCATCCCTTATCACTGTAAATTATAAAACTGTGTTGGTGCATGTACAGTGTGTAAGTTCTGCCTTGCTTTGTCAGATTTTTCCTGTGCTACCTGTACACGTTTACATCATTGTAAGGTCTCATTTTGTATTAGCTACATGTAGTCATATGGTTTTGAGTTTAGCTTAGAATTAACTGCAAGTTTTTCAAAAAGGTGAAATTGCACAAGCTGCTTTGGTGAGTGCAATTTCAGCTTTTTGAAAAACTCACAAGTGCAAATTAATTCCAAATTGAACAAGAACAACCACAGGATTATTTATTAATAAATATAAACATGAAAACATTTGTGCAGAGGAAGTGCCGGAAGAATCTACCTTTCTTGAAGCCATTTTTCTCATTTGAGGAAATGTTTTTCAAAGTTTCCCCACAAAATTTTGTCATCTTTCTACATGTATGTGATATCACTGGCTTAGAAAATTTCATACATGTATTGTCTTTCAGCGAATCTAATCATAATCAGAATTATGATGTGTAATTTGCACTGGTGCTACTCTTTTCGCACTGGTGTTACATGTACAGTGTGCACTTAAACTGCACTGCTCTCAGCCAATCGGAATCAACAAATTGTTTCATGTACATACATGTAATCAATAGCTGTATAACATGTTTACTGTACACGTGATTGCATGAAGATGATATACATAAAGATTGTACACATACAGTAAATGACTATTACACATTTTAAATTGCAATTGCCTTTTCAATAAGAAATTCATGTAATGCTCTAAGAGATACTGTACATGTAGTTTGCTGTCAAAAACTCTAAGAAGATACATGTGCGGTGTAGTTGTTAGCAATGGGACAAGGATAACAAAAGCTTTCAAGTTTTTAAAAACTTGGGTTTCAGTGAATTCTAAACCATCCAGTCTATCTCCCCCTCCCCTCATACTGCCACACCCCTCCCCCTTCTTGGTACAATGGTCAAACAGTACTACAGCTGCTACATGTACTGTAGTTTGGTTGTTTTCCAGTACTGCTCTGTCTTTAAATAATTTTTGATCTTACACAAGCAAACTCTGCCTCACCTTAACAATTTCTGTGTTTCCATATTTTTCAAATGAAACTGTACATGTTGTAAGGTCATCAGATATGCTATCAACAGTTGCATCATAATAGCTAGAAAACATAAAAACATCCTTAGTTCACATACCGGTAATTACAAAATCATTATTTATAATCAATACATCTGTAAGAAAAAAGTCCTAAACAAATATCCATGCCAATTGGTTAAAATTCGTGCTTCTAAAACTCGATGGAGACACAGACCTACAGTGCAGCATGGACTGTTGACATAATGATGGTAAGAGCAAAGAGAGTTTATCTTTTGATATTCAAAGTTAACAAGTTTTCCTTTTTCTTGCTGTGCTGTTTTCTACAAGAAATAGAAAACATGTACATATACTCCATGTTTCTATCAAGTTATAGAACAAACACTCCTGACAGCATGGGAGAACTTGAAAAAGCTGTGGAAACACTTGCCTGCGGCTGGTGTCTGCACAGCATTTCTCGTTCTTCCAAACTTCAACTCGTGTTTCTATAACTCAATAGAAACACAGTACATGTTTTCTATTTCTTAATTACAATAAATTAAACTTACAGCTGTATAACAAAGGGAGAAGCAGTGTAGGAAAGAAGCACCCATCCGCTTGCCAATGCCAGTGTGAAAAGTGTCGGGCGAGTACAAATCATTGACCACTCACTTGTTTGGCAAGTAAGATTTTCATTTCTGGAAAACTATTTACAAACTTAAATATCGATAACACTCCTTTCTATTTTTCATTTTGACAAGAATATCTCTGTGCCTTTTTGTCATCTCCTTTGTCTTTCAAGATGCATGCCAGTTAACCATGCAGTGGTTTTACGAATGATATGGCTGGTCTCTATTTAAGCCAGCATTGATAAGAGTATGAGAATTGAAGATTTGCTTAGTAAATGAATCTCATGAAGATACATGTACATCTTGAAAATTTGAAAATTCAAGTATCTCAGTTGTAGTCATCTTTGGTTTAAGGTCTTTTAGTATAATTTTTCATTATAAGCTGGGCTTCTGCAATTAGAAGATATGGCAAAAAACATGGTTTGTGACTCACTGCAGAAAATTTTGGTTAGAAGGGTTGGCATTTTTCTGGGGTGGTAAAAAATTACACTGGGTAAGTAGATTATGAGAAAACTTGCCCCTGAATGGCGAGTGATGTCAAAATTTTTTTCCAACTCTGTTATGCATAACAGGTTTGCTCAGGCACTCAAAAAAAAAAAGTGGTTAAAATAGGCGAAACAATACATAATAACACAGCACATCTTACTCCAAAACCAAACTTAGTGCCACTGAGGAATGGCAAGGCTCAAAACGTCTGGCAATATTTACCACAACTGACTCTATATTTTGAGACTGAGTTATTACTATTGACAATTTCCTTACTGGTTACTGTGCCACACAGCCAAGGATCCTTCTGGATTTTAATTTACATGACTGTAACGGACCAATTACTTATTAAAGAACATCTTACTTGCCATCCTGACTCCAAACAGCCTGACATCTCTGCCCTACTTTCCACTTGACACCTACTGAGGCTGCAACATCTCCAACACCTCCCTTCTAACATGAGATAAAAAAAACAAGAGATTAAAAAAAAGCAATCCCTCAATTATAGACACATACACATACATTACAGAAATTAGTATGTTACATGTACATGTACATTTACAAGATTAGTGTAATTTTGGCAGCCTACAGAAATATATGTACACATATGTTTACTTTTTATGCTTTTTGTCTTAAAGCAAACTTTCCAAGTCACTTGTAAACTTACTCTTGAGTTGTCATCATATTCAAAAATACAAAACAACAGTGCTCAAAATTAAAAAAAAATTATAATTATCCAAGTTGTCCATATTCCAAAAGCAAGATAACCTAACCCCAGGTTCTGGTTGCCCTGATGACTCCTTGGTTGTTCTTAAAGTGCATATGAAGTGAAAAATAATTTCTGCTTATTTGAAAGTCCTTCCAAAATACAGAAGAATGGCGTTTTTCTTTTTGAAATATCATGATGCACATTTATGGTGCCAAGTTTCAAGAACACTGCTTTAATATTTCTAGAGATATTGTTTATTCAGTATTTTACAATTTTTAGCTGCAAACAATATGACGTCATCACTGATCTAATTTGCATAATAGAAAAACGTTAATATCTCTGAAACGAAAAAAGATATTTCAAAAAGAAAAAAGCCATTCTTCTGTATTTTGAAAGGTCTTTCAAATAAGCAGAAATTATTTTTCACTTCATATGCACTTTAAAATATTGCATACTTGTAAAATAGGTTTTTGAAAACACTTCCCAGCTGCCAGGTGTCTAGACTCGATAACGATCTTGGGAAAAAAAAATCCAAGTGCTGACTTTTTCACAGTGCCATTTGAACACCTTGTTGAGAAGCAAATCAATTTATTTGTAAGTTGGGTGAATCCAAACAGACAAAACAAAATGGTCTGCATGCAACTGCTGATATACATGTATTCAGCCAGTACCAAAGAGTTAGAACTTGTCTGCTCCTTAAAAACACATCATATTCATACTACATGCACATGTACAAGCTACAGTACCGCTCAAAAGTAAGTTCACACTCGAAACTCGAACCTTGAGACTCGATCCTCTAGCCAGTATGTTTGGAAAAGATTGTTAACTTCCTTTCACACCGTAATAAATTAAAGAAGTGAACAACAATCAAACCCATACATACTAATGCGTGGACTTCAATGCGCTATAACGTGAAGTCCAAACGCAGTCTAAAGCAGCGAAATGCGTACGAGTTTAAACCTTTGCATTAAAAACATGTGTTCAATATTTGCTTGTCCGGACCATTTTTTGGTTATATTGGATAGCCAGACGACTGCTAATTTTGAGCACTGTCATAAACAGTTTACCTAAACATGTAGTCATAGCACTCTTTCCTAAAAACCACGAGCACCAATTTCAGGAATAGAAAAAGGAAAAAAATATGGAAGATTTGTTGCCGAAGATTACATGTACATGCCAGCTACACCACAAGAAGTGTGGAGCTTTACCAGACATCGAACCCTATCTCCAGACAATCTGATTTCAGGGTGAAAGCCTGTTAAAAAGAAAAGAGAACTCTTTCCGGAGGCCCATGCCGGCTTCTCCAAGTTCGGTTGCGTTACCGCACAGTAAAGACTGTGGTTTTGTGTCAAGTCACGAGTAATCCAAACCATGCAGGTTGCTGCAGTTTGCTGGTTACCTTTTGCCATTGCATCTCTTGGTCGCAACATGATAAACATTCCGAAATTTTCTCTGGTGTTCACGGTTTTACAGTAAAGACAGTCATACTCCCTTATGGAAGCCTTAGAAAATATACAAATGCCAAGATCCCAGACAGAAGATGAACTTGCATGTACATGTAGACAGTTTTAATTCGGCATCCAGGTGTTCAACCAGATGGGTGTCCAGCTGTCCTGTGGACACCCAGTTTTTAAAGAAATTGTTTTAATTTTCACATGTTGGTTTATACACCTGTACATGTAAATTGTCCATTTCACAGATCCTATAGTACACTTTGGATACTCACTTTTCAAATCCTGGCTAAAACCCTGCCAGTAGTTAATTAACACACAAACTGTTAGTGAGCCACCACAAACTTAAGCCTTTTAGGGACAAGGACAAATCACAACAAATGTTATACATTACAGTACAGAGTGATAATATATATTATTCATTGCTATTGGTCCTCAAAATGCCTATGTAGGAGTTTCAAAAGATGTTTTGTATCTCAAAACTTCAACCTTGAAGTCTTGAAAACTTTGAATATGGAGAATTGAACTGAGATTTTTTTTGTACATTTGACCATCATTTTTCCAGATCTATTATACTTCTTTGCTATTTTGTAATAAAAATAGGGTCTTACCTCATTCACTTTCAGAAGATCCAATGTAAGCGTTATCACTTCCTGTTTTAAGGCAACAAAATTTCCTATTACAAACCATTGTTTTATCCTTACTCAAGACAAACTTGGGCAATGACAACCCCTTACCACATATGTAATTAAATGAGACAAACTTACAAGCTTCTCTGGGTTACAGTCAAACTAAATGTTAACACTAATTTATTAGGGATATTCCCTATTTGTTCCCTCATAGCGGCATGTGCAAATCGAATTTTAAGTCTTAAGTATCTTATGTACACAGTACATGTAAAAAAGCTCACTGAAGACACTGCAAAATTGCACCGTGTATCGAGCGGCTTTGCAGTTTTACAGCTACTACATTTTAAGGGCGACCATGAAAAGAAAATTTAACTAATAACCAGAAAATTAAACCTGTAAGTCTCCTTTCAGCTTCTTAAGTTCGTCATTGTCTGGATCAGTGGTTAATGCTGCTTCGACCTACGATAAAATCGATTCTCTTTCTTATTTCCTCTAAGAATAATCAGTGAAAAAAAGAATTCACATTGTAAACGAATGAATTCTTGTAATTCTGATCGAAAGAAACTCACCTGCCGTAACTGAGCACGATATTCTGTCAAATTTGTCTGCAATTCCCTTGAATCCGCCATCTTTGACATTAAGGACAGATGGAGCGTGGCTGCTAAGCACCTTAGAGCTCCCGTATGAGAGGCCCGGCCTCTAAGGACGGCTGGAGTGTCGTTATCATCTAGCGGGGCGGGATAGCTGGGCTTTTAGCAGTGGTTTGTGAAATAGCTCGGTTTTTAACCCCATTTACACCGCTATCTGGCCTGATTTCTTCCAAATGATATCTCAAGTCAACTGCAAGCTCCAGGTAAGCAAGATTAGCTCTATATGCTCACTGACTCCTCCTAACTCTTTCCGTAAAGATTGTCAAAATATTATGTATTACTATTTGTACGAAATTTGTCGTGGCATGGACTGACCGGTCAGTGTAAACCACGGACTGTGGACTACGGACTACGAACTGGGTACAAAGCACCGACTGAGGTATAAAACGCGGACTAAGCATTACGGACTGGGTATAAAACAACGGGATAAAACACAGACTCGGGTGTAAACAAGCGCACACTGGGTGTAATATCACACCCGCCTGTGTTACGTGCATAGGCGACATCTTCTCGACGTGCTATGTAACGTGGCGTATGTGAAAAATGTGAGCCGATCGATTACACTGAATCGTTTGATTTGTCGATCCCGTAAATGTCAGAAAAAGACCCTGCCGTAGTGGCCGAGGGATAGCGAGGTCAGTCCGACAAGTTCGAGGTTTGAGATTTTCCCATTAAGACCAAACAGTGGTTTTTGCTTTGTTTTTGCAAGGCCGCAATTGGCTTTTGGACATTAAGGAAGAATGATGCCCTACAATTAGCCAATCATAGCATGTGCAATGGACTAAAATCCCACAATAACCTCCATCTGTATGGGCCACTGGCATGGTGCAGACTAACCATAATGATTTGACTTAGCACCCTGGGCACTTACGCTGTAGTTACGTTTGGTACATCAAGGAAGGGCGCTTATTTGAGACAGGGCGCTTATTTGAGACAGGGTACTTATTCATGACAGGGCACTTATTCATGACAGGGTGCTTATTTGAAACAGGGGGGCTTATTTGTGACAGGGTGTTTATTTGTGACAGGGCGCTTATTTGAGACAGGGCGCTTATTCATGACAGGGCACTTATCTGAGACAGGGCACTTATTTGAGACAGGGCGCTTGTTTGAGATATGGCGCTTATTTGAGACAGGGCACTTATTCGTGACAGGGCACTTATTTAAGACAGGGCGCTTATTCGTGACAGGGAACTTATTAGTGACAGGGCAATTAATCATGATAGGGCGCTTATTCATGACAGGGCGCTTATTTCAGACAGGGCACTTATTTGTGACAGGGCACTTATTCATGATGGGGCACTCATTCCTGACAGGGCGCTTATTGGTGACAGGGTGCTTATTAGTGACAGGGCACTTATTCATGATAGGGCACTCATTCTTGACAGGGCACTCATTCTTGATAGGGCGCTTATTCGTGATAGGGTACTTATTTGTGACAGGGCACTTATTCGTGACAGGGCGCTTATTTGTGACAGGGCACTTATTTGTGACAGGGCGTTTATTTGAGACTGGGCGCTTATTGGTGACAGGGTGCTTATTTGTGACAGGGCACTTATTTGAGACAGGTCGCTTATTTGTGACAGGGAACTTATTCATGATGGTGCACTCATTTCTGACAGGGTGCTTATTCAAGACAGGGCGCTTATTTGTGACAGGGAGCTTACTCATGACAAGGCGCTTATTCGTGACAGGGCGCTTATTTGTGGCAGGGCACTTGCTCGAGACAGGATGCTCATTTGTCTTTTGCAAAACAACGGAATGTTCAAAGCAAAACTACCCTGTGAGCAGCTGGTTTCTTCTTCACCAAACGAGAGAGAAACCACTCTGAGCAACCGTCTGTTTTTTCATCGAGCATGCACGTCACGCCCCACATGATCACATGATGCATTTGATGTCAAATTTATTTGTCAATTAATTTTTGCTGGAAGTGTTTCGGTGCAAAAGAATTCAAATATATCTCACCAAAAGCGCTGACAAAAGAACGATTCAAATCTTTGTCGAAGTATTGTATACAGTACCGGTCAAAGGGATTGCAGCACCTACACGCGCGTAAAATACGTGTAGTCTGCGTGTAGTATTCGTGGACAGTGCATGTAATTAACTGCTTGTAAAATTTACTGATCTGGCCCCAGTTGTTCGAAAGCCCGATAGCGCCGGATAAATCGTTATCCAACGGATAACTGTTGACAAAACAAACTGCACGCTATCCATTGGATAGTGATTTATCCGGCCTATCCACCTTTCGAACAACTGGGGTCTGGTAGTTACACGCATTTGTGTGTAATTTCACCGGTATGCGTGTATTTAAGATTGGAGGAAGAAACCTTTGTTATTCCTACACGCATTTGCGTGCATGAATTAATAGCAAGCTCGCGTTACGAACGTGTAACAAGATATGTAACGAGTGGGACCAGCGACATTCAAATAACAGCAACACGTTTATTATAAACAAATATAATCTACATACACGATCAGAGTGAACACAACTAGCTCTAAGATACGAGTAAATACAGAGTTCAAAGCTTACTGTATCCGCTGGCACAGCCTCCAGTTCAGTTCCTGACATCAACAGATGTAATTGTCCGAAGACAATGTCCATATAAATCCATAAATGAGGGAAATAAAACATAACACAACGCGGACAAGCTAAGCATTGCCAAAAATTCCTGTCGCCTAACCAACCTTGTGGGCTCCTCTCTTATGCCCAAATATGGTCACAGCAGTCAGTGTGCCATATTTGGCAAAACTTACAGATACATGTACATGTAACACTCGTGTATGAATAACAACCAAGCACCTAACAAACAAATCCTCTTTCGTAATCTGTAACAGCCCGCACTTCTGCTTATCGTCGAAAATTGATTCTTAAAGATTTCTGAATTTCGTTTACATTTACGTTAAAATACAAACGACGTACGTCGCGACGTAATGTTTACCCACGCACGAAATGCCATTTCAACTCCTGTTCCTTCGATCACAGGGGGCCCATACAAGCAGTGTGTCTGGTTATGTTCGAAATATAAAGAAATGTATGGGTGAATATTGAAGTGTCTCAATATCCAGAAATGTCTAGTTAAAGCTCAAAATAAATGTAAACGTACCTCAGTTGCTGTGTATTGTCGTTTCTGTGGCGCTGAATGGCGAATTTGAGCGATTTGGTGGGTTTTGCGTTACTGTTACTATACGTTTAGTGACAGTAACGCAAAACCCACCAAATTGCTCAAATTCGCCATTCAGCGCCACAGAAACGACAATACACAGCAACTGAGGTACGTTTACATTTATTTTGAACTTTAACTTAGACATTCCTGGATGAAAGTTTACGATATTAAGACTCTTCAATATTCTCTCATACATTTCTTTATATTTCGAACATAAACAGACACACTGCTTGTATGGGCGCCCTGTGCTTCGATAACAATGAAATAGATACTCGCGGACTCTCTCTTAATCTGGTAATTGTCATCACTTCTGCTTAAATATCGGGGGTGGAAGCGGAATAATGAATAATGAATAACGGCTTAGAAAACGAAATGAATAAGGAATATTTAGGGTTTGGACGTTCAGAATAAAGAATTATTTGGTTTCGGCAAAAGAATAATGAATAATAAACCGTGTCTGACATAACAACAAATCACGTACAGAGTACGCTCAAAGTCATTCTCTCGGCTCTTTTTGCTGGCTGTGTTCACCGATGACAGTGATGAGTCTTCAATCGGAAAGCACTTTGCGGCACGGTCTTGCCCATGACTGGTTCCTTGGTATTCACCATTGTTTTAAATGTTGTCATTGTCAGGTTCTTTGACCTTTGATAGGTGGCTACGCCATGTGTTGTGTTACGATTGTCCATGGTGGCCATTTTCACACGTTTTCGAAGATTTGGACCATTCTTCGAAGATTTCAGATGACTCGCCCAATGTAATTGCCCGAAGGTTTCACGAACGTATCAAAATGTTCCCTGAACTCTTCCTAAGAGATTCGAATATTTCTGAACCTAGCCGACGACCTCAGAGGCGGGACTTTCCGCACGATTATATTGACGAGACCGATCATAGTTTTCGCGCGCGTACAAGGATTGCAAAAAAACAAACATGCCGTCAATAGAGCGATCATTTTATTTACTCAACAGCCGCACTATCTGTACTATTTTTCTCTATAACTGAAGGCAGCGTATTGATGGCTTTAGTCTTTTATTACAAAGATATGTTAGAAAAGGTAATGATGCAAAGAACTCAGCAATCCTCAGCTTTTCTTTGTTACCGGAACCCAGTTAGATGCAGTGCATGCGCAATTGCTCGAACAATTCAGTGTATCTACCAATTTTTAACTTCAAACTCTAATATTAAAACAACACCAAATCTTCAAAATTTCCTATTTCCATAAATTTTACTAATCCTTTGAGAAAAACTATTTATCTCCAAATATACCTAAAAATCACCAAAAAAATACAAAACAACCCAAAACATAGATATGTGAAATGAGCATAGAGATTCTTGATTGCTTGAAACGTAAACGAGATATTTGCATTAAAAACATAATACCCAGCCAAAATACGGCTTTCAGGTGGACCCCGCCTTAAGTTAAGGGAACAAACGTTTATCAAACCAGTGCTGTCATCGATACCATATTTTTACGATAACTGCAGAAATTCTCGCGCGCTCATTGGCTAATTTTTATTGTCAGTAAGCGGACAGACACCCGAAGGGGGGGGGGTACTCCCTATAATGGCCTATACGGGGAGGCTCCGCCCGAAAGGGGTACCTTTTTCAGGCTTCAGGTATAAAAAAGGGTAGGGAATTCACAAGTTAAGGTATATAAAAGGGTAGGGAAATCGGTCATTTAGCTATTTAAAAGGGCCTTCAATTATAATTTTTTGAAAAGACGCCCCTTAAAGTTGTATAAGGTCATTTGTTAAGCACTACCTGAAAACGAGAACAAGACTTCCTAAAATAGGTATGTGAAATGGGTACCTTTTTTTCAATAAAAGGTATATAAAACGGGTACTTTTTCTGCCAAAATGAAAGGGTAAAGGGGTTGGACCTCGGGGCGGAGCCTCCCCGAGTAAAACTTTGTTAAGTACCCCCCCCCCCCCCCGGGACAGACGCATGATTTTTAATTCATGCGACGCATCAACGAACGAGAGCGGACAGTTTGACAATCTGTTATCGTTAAAAAAAAAAATTGATGTCAGTTATTAATGCATATATATATATATCTTTTTAGACGTTTTGTTATGTAGTATCGCTGAGTATTTTTACGAGTTGTGAGGTATTTTGGCGAGCCCCTAGGGCGAGTCAAAATACAAGCAACGAGTAAAAATTCTCAGCGATACTACACAACAAAACGTCTAATAACAGATTTATTATCCAACACGCCAAATTGGTATGTTCGTGCGAGCGAATTTCGTGGATATTTTACAGGGAATGCTTGATAGAAGTATGCGAAGTGGAACGGAATTGGCGCGGGAAATACAGCTAACTGATTGGTCAACGGCAGGAACCTGTTTAACCTGTCCTCTGGAGTACAAATACCGCGTGGTATTTGTACTCGTCTTAAGCGTTATTTGTACTCTGCGAAGTGCAGTTGGATAATAAGCCCTTTTATTGACAATGAATTTCCTGACGTCAACTATTTAAATGACGTGCAAAATTAACGCAATTCTACGTGTGTTTAATACCTATATTATTTCTCATTACTGAGAAAAAGCAGTTCATTCTTTGACACCACTGTTTCTAAGGTAAAAATACTTTGATCTATCTTCGGCGAGCACCGTGTGGGACTGGCTAGTCTGGCTAATCTTGAATACAAAGTTGATGGAATTGCAACGTCGATGCAACGTAAGTTACTCGACAAACTCGAAACGGAATAATGAATATCGAGCAAAATTGAAAAAGGAATAATGAATAACTCTGAAAAAAAATAATGGAATAATGAATAAGAGAGATCCAATTATTCCGCTTCCACCCCCGATTAAATAGCGAAGAATCGAAACTCTCATAGCAAAATCTAAGCTTTTGTTCATTTTTCAATTCATCAGATTCGTGTCTAACCTTCTGACAACGGGTTATTCTACATTAACAAGCGGTCATGCAAGCGAAGCACGTCTGCGAAATTTTGATCATTTTTTTGCTTTTAAATAGGTTTCTTCGCCTCAGCGTGAATGAAAATTTATCGTTATTGAGCTTCGTTTCGCATTTCTTTCATTTCATTCTCTGTATTTCAGAATTTTAGGTTTTAAAAGTGAACAGTATCTTGCACGCTGGATTAGTTTGTGTTCTAAATATCAACTTAAATTTGAGTCTTTCTTGCTCTCTCTCGAGCGCGATTGGTGAACTCGTTGAACACAACACTCCAAACAACAATTCAAAACAATACGAGTATTAAATATGGCCGAAAGCAGGTTTGTAAAAGCTCCTTCAAGCGACTGGATGTCATCAAAATTAACAACGGAAGCGCACTCAAACCACTAGAGAAAGAACTTCAGCAATGTACAGCACAGTCTTGAAGAATTATGAAACGTGTTTCATTACAATACAGATGACTTGAACTTTGATCGGAATGATCGCTACACAGTGGGCTCGCTTAAACGCAGCAGTTGTGTTGGTAAGCGCATGTGTGCAAGCCTAAACCGCTTTTAAACTAGTTTTACCGGTTTAAAGTTAATTTGTTCGTCCATGGCGCTGGATGGGGGTTAATTCAAAAGAACAAACGGTTGCTTGCAGTGGTTTCTCTCTCGTTTGGCGTAGGAGAAACCAACTGCTCGCAGGGTAAAGCAAAACTTGAAGAAGAGATCATTCGTTTGAAGGAATTATGCAATCACATAGGAATAATAGTTGGGAAACTTGGTGCGGCAGTATTAGAAAGATCAGTGAACCCCCACTGATTTGTATTCTGACGGCATGGTAATGTCATAATATAAGAACAGGGGCGCTTATTAATAAGAACAGATTCCAAGGGGGACTTTATTCGAATGAGGGCGCTTATTGGAAGGAGCGTGCTAAATGTGATCATTAGGGTAACCTTTGCTTAATAGTCACACTCTTTTGTCTTTGTATGGCAGGTGAACAAGTGGTAACGAATGAACTGCACAGTCAAGTTCCTATAGTTTGTGAAGTAATTTGTTACAAAACGGGACCAAGATACACGATGAATCCAAACGAGAAGAGTTTTCATTGTATTCAATGTGACGTATCCTTTACAGATTCCCAAAGTCTAGACCAGCACTGTGAAACACACAGTGTTGTAGAGAACCGCAGTTGTGATCAGTGTGGCACCTCGTTCGAAAGTACATCTAGTCTGGGAACACGAACCGTCACCAGCAATTCCTTAATATGTGCTGAGTGCAATACGGCTTCTACCATCAACACTGATGTTGATCCCGTGCAACAGAGCAGTGCTACTGGTCCTCAAATGGCTCATAGTGGCAAAGAACCTAGGAAATGTTCTGAGTGTGGCAAGGAATTTCCATATCACGCGAAGCTTCTGAGGCATATGAAGACGCATAATAGAGAGAAATCCTACAAGTGCTCTCTTTGTGACGGAGAATTCGCTCAAAACGCAACCTTTCTCAAACACCAGTGGACACACCATGGTGTGAAGCCTTACTGGTGTACTATTTGCAACAAAAGCTTTTCTTCAAGTTCAACTCTTGCCGTGCACAAAAAATGGCATAGTGGCGCGAAACCCTTTGAGTGTACTCAATGTGACAAGACATTTAGGAATTCCTCAGCCCTCGAGTGCCATAAGGTGATACATTCTAATGCCAAGCCTTATAAATGTACTGAGTGTGACAAAGAATTCCCACATCAAAGATCCCTTTCACGTCATAAGTTGGCACATAGCAAAGTAAAACCCTTCAAATGTGCTCAATGTGACAAGGAATTTTCATACTCCTCAACCTTTTCGCGTCATAAAAGAACTCACACTGGCGAGAAGCCCCATAAATGCACACAGTGTGGCAGAGAGTTCACAGATTTCTCATCGTTTTCGCGTCATAAGAAGATTCACATCACGGAGAGGCCTTTTAAATGTGCCGAATGTGACAAGGCGTTCAGGGATGCTACTGCTCTTGAGCGTCATAAGAAGATCCACATCAAGGAGAAGACGTATAGCTTTGATAGACCCTACAAGTGTACACTTTGTAAAGGAAAGTTTTCTCACAAGTCATCTCTTCTGCGACACAAAAAGCTCCACACCGGAGATAAACCTTACAAGTGCAGTGTGTGTGGTAAAGGTCATAGAACCAAAGCAAGGCAAATTCAACACGAGGTAGTTCACGGTACTGAAGAGACCTCACAAATGTCGTATGTGCGAGGAAACCTTTCGATTTCCCGGCAATGTCTATCACCACGAGAGAAGCAAACATAGCAATGAATTCAAATTTGCTTGTCATCTTTGCGGTCAACGTTTTCTTCGAAGCATAGAGCTTGAAAGACACACCAAACATCTTCATTCATCTACTCACCACAATGAGTCTGAACACGAAGGGCCATGCAAGTGCAGTGAATGCGAGCAGAGTTTTACCTCGAGACATTATCTCGCTAGGCACATGTTGGCACACAGCAATGAAAGACCCTTTAAGTGCAGCCATTGTGAAAGGAGTTTCAAAATGAAGCAAAATCTCACCCAACACATGTCTACACACTCAAAGTCGTTGAAGTGCAGTGTGTGCGAAAAGGCTTTCTTAAATGCGTATAAGTTGAACAGACACATGGTATCCCATACCAATGAGCGATCCTTTAAATGTACTCAGTGTGGTAAAAGTTTCAAGCTGAAAGCCCATCTTAAGAAACATATGTTTTCACACACTGAAGGGAAACCGTTCAAATGTACGCAGTGTGACCGGGCCTTTAGATCGGCAGATTACCTGAAGACACACAAGTTATCGCATATCGATGAACTGCCCTTCAAGTGCAGCCACTGCGAAGGTGCTTTCAAGTCAAGACACCATCTCAAGAAACACATGTGGGAACACACTAGGGAGGAAACCGTTCATGTGTACGTAGTACAGTAAGTGTTGAAGGAGCTACAAGTACGCCATGGTTAAAACTTAAGGTGGTTGAAAAGAGTTTCCAGTACTTTCCAAGACTTACAGTTTGCTGGACCATTATAACCACTCTTTATTGGTTGATGCCAAAATCATGGTATCAACAAACTGCCCAATCATTCGTGAACAAGTTGCTGTCAATTTTGTGGCACAATAGGTTGCCATAGCAACAATATGATCTGCTAAAGATACCCTTAATTAAAAACGAGCTCGGTGACCCCCATTTTTTGTTATCGAATTGTAATCAACATGATAAGATGCAACTTTTTGCAAAGTTTAAAAAAATTCTGCGAAGGGGGTTCAGAGCCACCTTAAATTTTCGAAAATTTAAGGTGGCTCCGAAGCCCCTTCGCATATTTGTTTTAAACTTTGCAATGCATCTTATCATGCTGATTACAATTCGATGATAAAAATGGGTGTCACCGAACTTTTTTTTGTGTTATAAGCGCTTAAGGCTAACATTAAGGGTGTCTTTAGCAGGTCATATTGTTGCTATGGTTACCTATTGAGCCACAATATTAACAGCAACTTGTTCACCGATGATTGGGCAGTTTGTTGATACCATGAATTTTGGCATCAACTGGCATAGAGTGATTATAATGGTCCATCAAACTCTAAGTCTCGGAAAGTCATTTCCTTAAGTCTTCCCTTGGCTTGGAATGAGTTGTGACGTAGATTCAGGAACACGTGACATTGCAGGCACTTTAGCCATCCTTGTTCCTTTATGGTTTATTATCAGTGTTTTTCCATCGTAATTACTATTTTTAGGTTTTCTTCAATTTAAAGTACGAACTTGCAGCTACGTTTTGTTCAGGAAATTGAACAAGATTGATATGAACAGTGGACTGTGCGTGGTGTTAGTGTAAACGTGATTTGATTTGTTTGTAGGAACACGAAAGATTCTTTTACCGTAAAGAACTTTGCAGTCTATGCGGTAACTTCTCTTTGTTCAGAGGTTATAGAAGACGTCAATTAAAAGCCCACAATTCTCTTTAATTATGTGTAGGGCACAGTTATAAAAATGATTACCAAACGTTTTTATTAAGCAACTGGCATACGTGAAGGCTTCTCCTGCGTTTCTTAGCGCGATTTTGGATGTTGAACACAAATACTATTTTTGTGTAGTAAACTCGTTAGATTGATTTGTTATAATGAAATTTTTGTAGTTAGTTCAAAACGACGTTAAAGTTGCTGGCCTGTAGAAATTTGGATTTCACAACTACGGTACATAATCGTAAGCACAACGGTAGAAAGGCGGCACACATCGGCAACAAACCTACAAATGTACAGAATAGGTAATTGGGCAATCACAGTAAAGCAAGATGGAGGATGGTGTTTATGTTCATGCTTACACCAGGGCGTTGTCGATTGAGAAGAACGAGGAACAAAAATGTTCGACCTGCTTGTGCGCGTCGTCACTACCGTTCTCTTGTGCTCATGCTTATGTTATGTGCGACCCAGGGCCTCACTACTGTTAGCTTGGGCTTGTGCGTATGGCGTAGTGGGAAGCGGGCTAGAGTCGCTATAAGCTCACGTCATTGTCCACTGCAAGTCCACCAATTGAAAGCATTTTTTCATCAGCAAGCATGCAAAAAGCTCAAGAGTCCGTACATAGAAGACTCGCTACTACGAAGCATTTTGATCTACAGTACTCAGTTGTGTTGATGCATGCTCATGATAACATTAGGACAGCTGTTATTTTGCTATCACCATTATCGCGTATATGCAATTGTTTCTTTCTTCGCTGTCTACAATTCTCTTGCCCATTTTCCACTCTTTTATACAGTAAGGGTGGGTTCCTTTGGAGTGATCCTGATCAGATCATGGTGCATCAAAGTGAATCGACTCTGATCATGGACTCATCCGCTTCTTTAATGCACCTTGATCTTGGATCAGTGATCCAGCTGTGCGTACAATTTACGTGCTCGGGGAAAATTCTGACTCGCTGGTGATTAAATTGCACCTTGTGAGCAGAGCCTCTTTTATCTCTTTTTGTTTCATCTTTTGTTACACTCGGTACAAAGCATATGTGCCGTAAGAAAAGGCTCTGCTTGCAGGGTGATTAAATTGTTAATTTTGCAATGGAATACTACAAGAGGCGATTATTATTACGCTTTTTTTTACTGGGAACGATTGTTAATTACAACTCCATAAAGCTCTATACTCAATAAAGGATCCGAAAATAATCCAAGCTGCAAAGCAATCTACACATCTGCAGTATTTTAATGAACTGACATTGGCTCTGTTAAGTAGCGTAAAAAATAAATAATGAATAAGTAGAAGTTCATTTGTAAGAGGCCATGGCCAAAGAGGGTAAAGTCTGCATTCGAGCCAAGTGGCGCATATCTGGTCTTGGTGGCGTAGGGGTATTTCTACTCCCCCATGGATGAGATGCTAGTCCATCGCAGGGATACACCCAGCATTAAATTCGCCGATACCCATTGATTGCTGGCTTTCAGTGTCACGCAATTCAAAATAGATCAAAATAAAAATAAAAACTGTTCGATAGATACGAGTCCAGAATCAGAGAAAAGAAAGAACGTAAATAAGCAAAGGCTCCCGCCAAGATTCAGGTCACAGCAATTTTTCGTATGGAAGATATGCGGAGAAACTTTTTTTTCCCAAATTTATAGAGATTTGTATGGAGACGCCATGGGAACCAACATGGCGGCCGGAAACCAACAGAAACATCTGTCACTGAGTTTGCTACAAAAACGTAAAATTATCGTTCGAGGAACTAAAAAACCGTTAAAATAATACTTTTTTATAATAAAAGAACAGCTCAGATGTACCCAAATTTCCCGAAATAAGTCACTGTTTTAAGCAACCTAACAGCCCTCTCGGCCGTCATGTGGGACTCATGTAAATGCCGCGTCACGCAAAAGCTCGGAAATTTAAGCCGCGTAGTCTATAACTAAACCAAGAACCCATTCGCAAAAAATTTGTGAGAATATTTGTTTTCAGCTGCTCTTGTACATCATGAAAGTAAAATCTCAGGAGGATCAATAGTTTTGTAGTTTGAATTTCAATTAGTGAAGTCATGTGATAACCGCTAATACACCCGGGCGGAGAGAGGCACCGTAAGAATGTCACGAACACAACACAATGTCCCCGGGGCAGTTGTCCGTTTCGTAAACGGTCGATGCCATTTTCGCGACACTTTGAAAATTTTTACCTGTCGACATATTTCTTCTCCAGTAAATTAAAGAAAAGGAAAATATGTAAGTAACCACCTAGTATAGAACCCGGAACCTCTATTTCCTATAACATCCCTCTTATACCACTACACTACCTGGTTGATCCGCCAAATATCCGCAAAAGTTAATTATAAAACCCGAATTCCTTAAATATTTATGATAGAGTTGCCCCAACCAACAAATGAAAGAATAATTTAGCATTTGGTGAGAGCGTTTTACTCCATCAACAAATTATAACCAATTCTTTCTTGTCCAGGCTTAAACAGAAGCAGATATGGCATTGTCCAGTCTGAAAGGCTTGATTACTGATAATGGCATCGACCGTTTACGAAACGGGAATTAGCGTCCCCGGCGTGGGCTTGAACCCGGAACGCTCTATCCGGAGGCAAGAGACCCAACCATGAGACCAGCACGCCTCCACCAAGCTAATGAGGTATAGATCTGCATATAAAGCAGTATTGAATGTCCGCTTTAGCCCGGACTAATTTGTTGTATAGCCTGCCGCACGAATTCGGTTAGTTAGCTGGTTGGGCAGCTGTTTTTCGACCAAACGAAAGTCTGGAACTGTAACTTGATGCGATGTTTTTCCTTCGAAATGGAACTGTCCAGTAATATTCTCCAGGTAGTCTTCTGCCTTAATAATTAACTTCAGAAACGTGAGAAAACGTCAGCATTAGTTCACGTGTAGTTCAACCACTGCACATGCAATGGACGGTAGTGAAATACAGCTGGGCCAATGAGATTACACTATTCGCATCAGAATACAAAAAGAAATTATTTAGCTTCTTTTACTAATTAGAAGTGATGGCAAGAAACAAAAAAAAAGTATCAAAACACCAATAAACAGGCTCGTTTGAGTTGTCAGATACAAAATCAGTATTAGTTGCAAATCTCTTCAAAGTGATCAAAGTTTATATGTCCCCAGCCACCAGATTGAGCGTCAACCAATCGTAATTGAGCTTCTTTATATTTAAATCCCGTTACATCCCAAATTCGCTCAGTCATGCTTTCATTGCAGTCTCCTGTCTCCTGCAGAACCACATTTCCTTCGACTAAAAGTTCAGC
>JAHPZR010024668.1:0-20000 GCA_019787425.1 Platygyra sinensis | reverse complement strand
AAAAGACAAAACTGCATAAAATCAAAATTGTAGTTTTTTTGATTTGGCATGTGTGGTGCTATGACGCGTATTTCGTCACGTTTTACGTCATTATGACGTCAAAATGACGTAAAACGCGACGAAACGTGACGAAATACGCGTCATAGCACCACACATGTCAAATCAAAAAAACTACAATTTTGATTTTATGCAGTTTTGTCTTTTCTCCGTTGCGAATAGATTCATTGTTTTCGCGTTTAAACCCCCTAAATTTTGACCATATATGGTCATGCGGCGGGAAATTTGAATTTCTTTAATCACCTGTAACTCTACGCCATTTTATCCGATTGAGATGGGGTTTTCACTATTAATATTGTTTCTCTGTGACAAAAATTCCTGTACCGTTTTGAAGACTGCTTTTGAAATTTTTAGTGTTGTTACTAAAAATAGGTGTCATTTACGTCATCATACTTCCCAGAAAACTCAAAAATACCTTAACAGTGGTACAAATATAAAGAAAAATTTCCTTCAATTAAAATGTTCTAATGTCTTGCTTCATTTAAAATATAAAATTCCCTTCTGTGAGCTAAATATTAAATTTAAGAAAGTTGCGGGAGTAAAACCCCTAGCAACCGACCATCGTGATTGGATGAGGTTGAGCATGATATCATGAATTATCAAAACCGAGGTCTGTGTTATCTGCCGATGCCGAAGGCTGAGGCAGATAACACAGACACGAGGTTTCGATAATTCATGATATCATGCGAAAACCGAATTCAATAATTGTTGTATTCTACATTTTTCACATAATTCATCGTCAGAAACAGAAGCGAAGCGTTCCGCCATTTTGTTTCTGAGGAGAACACTCCAAGGGGCTTAGTAACCAGGCAGACGTTGAACTTGACATGATAAATGCAATATCTGCAGCAGATATTGCATTTATCATGTCAAGTTCACAAACTATATTGAATTGATTGAATGCTCTCGACCAATCAGATTTTTCATAGCGAGTCTGATGTATAATAAAATAAGTTAATAGGTTAGTGTTACTGTTGGGTTAGGGGCGGGGTAGGTGAGCAGTTGCCCAGATACTGATATTGATCTTTAGTTTTCTATGTGATATCAGCTTTGTTTTAATATCTATTTTGTTCAGAGCTGAACTTTTCAAAGATTCTACGTAAACTAGCAGGATTTTCGTTGTGGTTCCTCACAAGAACACTTTTTAAAGAAAATTCATTTCTTTCTTACCTCTCTCGCACAACTCTCCATCAAACCCGGCTGGGCACAAGCAGCGGAATGCTTTGTCTGTGAAGCCATTCTGACACTTCCCGTTGTTTAAACAGGGAGCCGACTGACAGTGGTTCTAAAGTGAAAACGGAAGATGTGCAGTGCCACATAAATCAGTGCGTCATCGTAGCATTAAGAGACTTTGGGAAGAAACATGAAGGAAAACGAAATGCGTGGAAATAATCAGAAAATGAAAAAGCATAATACCAAACCAAACGGAAAGGAGTTTAGTAAACTTACTTTGTGGGTTTTCACGTATTTTGCTGTTTCTGATGCTTTTGTCGCAGATGTTGCCGTTGTTTATTTGTTTTACTTTCTTATCACTTGTCATATATTTATTTGCATTTTAATTAGATCTCTACTGTGTTGTATTGCATTTCAATGCATTTCATTACATTCCGCTACATTCCATTGCATTCTATTGTTTCGGTGCAGCAGTGTTGTTCTGGTTTTGTTTTTTCCAAAAACGTTACAAAAGACAAGTTTGTTGTTAAATAGAAACACTTCTGTCCCCTTTTATATTTGGCCGACAATTTAATGAAGTTTAAATTACACGAAAGCGAAACTGAAAAACGTAAATATATGCTTAAAGGACCAGTATTGGCCTTAATGCATCGTGCGCCTCTGTTGTAGTTTTGGTTTTTACAAGAGCGAGGCGTCTATTGGAATTCTATTCTGGCGGCAAACAATAGCCTCAGAATTTTCAACACCATAGAAATGGCCTCCAAGAGATCGCAGCCTGCAGTAGTTAATAGGCAATACTGGGTCTTCAGCGTTTTCGGGCACATCTACCAAGAATGGATAAGCGCTATGCACGATCCGGTCACATGGTACAAAATCCAACATGCTGTGGCGCAAGTCGCACAGTGGGACTTCTAAAACAAAGCAATTCGGACCATTCCACCTTGACCTGCCTTTCTTTTGGATACTCAACGGTGCAACTTGCGTCAAAGCATGTGTTACTTTGTACCAGGTGACCGGATGGTGCAAAGGGCCTATTACAGATATACACATTAATTTACCAGTGAGTTTTGTTCGGTCCGTGTTGGGGAATATTATTTTTACGATAACTGCAGAAATTCACGCGCGCTCATTGGCTAATTTTTATTGTCCAAATGCGGACATACACATGAATTTAAAATTCATGCGACGCGTCAGCGAGCGAGAGCCGGCAATTCGACAATTTGTTATCGTAAAAAACAAATTGATGTCAGTTTTTAATGCGTCTGTCCTGTTATTGATAATGAATTTCGTCATAACATTGTCAAAGTAGTCTGCGGATCCACTCGGCTATCGCCTCGTGGATCCACAGCTACTTTGACAATGTGATGACGAAATTCATGATCAATAACAGGACAGACGCATAAAAAACTGACGTCATTTTTAAAATTTCATTCCTTTTTTTTGTTTGTTTGTTTTCTTTTTCTGGGCCTCACGCCTACGGCTCCATCTTTAATCCATTGACTCCCTGGCCGGCCGTAACTGGCCCTGACCAGGGCTGGACTTTGTTTCTCTTCTAACGTCATCATATTTGAACAAAATTGACATCATCTGTACTCAAGTTCTGCAGGAGGAAAAGATCTTTCCAATGATGCCCAGGTCAGAGTGATCGGGTCAGTGGGTCTGAGATATGTATGAAAATGCTCAGAAATCTGACTGAAAAACTCAGAGCAAAATTGCCTGCGACGCGGCTACTCGTGGCTACTCCATGGCAAAATTTGCCCGTATCGATGACGCTTTCTCAGAATTTTTTGAGCTGGAAGCAAGCCCCGTATAAGGTCAATCAGTGCAGCAAAGAGATAAGCAAAGGAGAAAAGGAAAGATGCAAAAAAAATTAAAAATACCTAAAGCCTAAAAATCTCTAAAAATTTGATTGCTGCGCATGCCCGAGCAAAAATGTCGTAAAACGTAGAGCTAGTGGAAAGAAAAGGCATGCTGTCATGTTGCAAATGCCTTTTTGAGTAGATCAGAGCTAATTTGACCCATTTCCTAGCTGAAAAAAGATTTTGGCGAAAAGTTCCGGGAGTCCATGGGTTAAGCATACAAAAATGGAGCTCGACCAATATTTCCCCAACACGGACCTCTTGCTAGATCAATAACAGATATATCCAACCTTGGTTCCCTGGAATACGAAATTTTCTTTCCTTTTTAGATGCTGTGTATCAGTGGAGTTGTTAAGTTCGCATATGTCATCACCAGTCTCACTCGGTCCAAAGTTGTAAGAGACACAGTCATCATTATGGTAACAATTCAACTGACAAATATCCTTATCTGGAACCTTTATCCTGACAATCACATGACCATCCAGTGACTTCGCTCTCTCGTAATCACCAAAACGTATCATTCTGCAATTATCTTCGTTGTACAAGGCGGGTAAAATGGAAAGAATATGCAAAGGTTAAATATTTCACAAATAAATTCCATGTTGCCTTGCATCTTCTCAGTAACTGATAGCAGATGACGTTAAAATGTGCTCTGAACAATAGTGGCGATGGCCAGGTGGGTCAAAGAACCTCCTTATGAAGGATTCCTCACATTCGTAATCTCCATACGCATTTACATATGCAGTTTTTCAAAATAGCCGTTCGAGTCAGAACAAAATTTTGGATTTATCAAATATTAAAAAATGCCATATTTTCAGCTTACAGATTGATAAGTGCGGACGATAACTCGAAAATAAAATTTCAACAAGTAATTGGCAGTTTTAATGGATATTTCGCTGAACATGGAAACATACCAACAGGCTGTCACTAGCTAAAAAAACTCTTAGCTAAAAAGCAATAATTTTTGTTATCACTCATTTTCTGTTGATTACAAATTATGCAAAACGCGGACGACGATTAAAATTCATAAACCTGAAACAGAATGACGTTAGTCTTCCGGCAGTTTTCTGTTTACAATTTTGTATCGCGTTTTCGCTCTTAGTAAAGTTTTTACTTTTAGTACTCAGTGACGTTGACTTTCTCGCTGAGGTTAATTTTGAGATTGCTCAGTGAACACAAGTTACGAATAACCTTAATATTTTGCCACGTTATAGAAAAAGACAAAAATATTACACTTTACTATGATTAGACCAGAGCGAGTTCGGCACTCTTAAGAATTAAACATATATGATTGAAAGTTTCCTACCTAAGATACTCCGTGAAAGAATTAAAAAAAGAGTAGCTTACCGATTGATGAAGAAGAAACCCTTAACAATACGGTCAGGAATGCAAACAAGGCTGTCCAGTAAAAAGCGAAGCTGGCGTGCTGGTCCATGCAGCTCGACGCAAACAACCAACTGGTAAGATTGAAAAACTAATTTTAATAAGCGAAAGCAACAAAAATATTATTTAGCTCACTATGATTAGCTTGAGTATGAGCGTTAATTAATATTAGCGGGAGACTCACTGGAAATTTTCGAACACACAGTTGAATTCGAAACAGTTCCGCTCATTTCTGTTGCCAAAATGAGATAATACCTGCCTATTTTTTTATTGAGCTAAAAATTTGCACCGAATATGAATATAAATAACTTTAGCCAATTTTTTAGCTTTTTCAAATTTTTGGTAAATCTAAATTTATTTGAGGATATGTTTGTCTGTACAAATTAAACTGATTTGATAATCACCCGGATGCAGCTGCCTTAATCTGTTTTTTTTTTTTTTTTCTCAGTTGTGCATCTGTCCCTTAGTCGGTGACAATATTGTAAAGTACGTACCGTGCAATTGAAAACAAACATTATCTGCATTATCCTAGTAATTCTATACAAAAACCTAGTAAATATTACATAATTCGTGAAAAAACTTTCCTTCCTTCTCAATATTGAAGGTTTATAATCATGCATCGAGAGACCATCATAAAATATTGTTTAACATATGCGCTTATCTTAAGGGATTTCTCCGTAATAAAATCCAAACCTCCTCCTTAGAGCCCCAAATTCGTACACAAACGTGAAGAATTTTTAAAACTGTTTTGAAAAAAATATATTGTTTATTAAACAAACTATTTCCTTGTAGCTCTTCAAACAGACCGTAGGTATCATGATGTTTTGAGTTAGACTCACGTCGGGAACTGAAATTGCCGCTTTGTTCCATGCTCGTGAGAGCAGATTTTATTCCTTTGTCATGCTGCAATATTGATTGCCAATATTACAATAGCGCCAAGAGTGTTAGTACTGAATTTTGAGGTAATTGTTATGTTTTAACTTTGATCTATTAAACAGTTTACAGTGGATATGAATGAATGAAATAAGTCATGGAAAGTTTGAAAAAAAGTGTATTTACTTCCGAGGTAGTTTTCATTTCTTAGTACGAAGAGCTTTCCCATAGTAAGAAGAAATATGGTTCCTTGAGCGAACATTTTTCAGAAAATGATAGCAGGGAGTATTGTCATCAAGCAACAATGATATTCCGGAAAAAAAATCTTTTCAGTTTTCGGAATTACACGAAGGTGAATTACGTAATGTGCCGTTGGTTCCTTTTGAAACTCGTGGATACGCGAAGCGTAGAAACGTGTTTGGTGCGGGGACTTCGATATGCAAATGTGTCACTCACTCACTCATGCAGGTGTAGACACTGTTCGTAATAGATCATTTTCACGTGACGTCATCACGTTCCAAAATCTAAAACTAAATATCCACCAAAGTTTTTATCTTCATCAGGTATACTGAGGGGCGGCATATCTACATTTGTTTACAATTTTACAGCTCGATAGCGTGCTTCGTTTGGAAACCAGAGCATTTTGAATTTCCGGATTATGTGGGAGCGTGGCACAAGGCTACGATAGAGTTTGTTGAAAAAATATATACTTATCTCATGATTCTGAGCCCTATTTAACAATTAGATTATGAGCTCGAGATTTGTATGAGGTGATAGTTGATTATGCCGAAGGCCGAATCAACTATCGCCTCAGAAATCGAGAGCGAATAATCTAATTGATCAGCTAATTGTTTTAGTAGAATTCCATCTGAAATTAACGCAAATAACGGTTTAAAATGATTTTCTCACGCATTATTGTTCTTTACCCTTCAAAAAAGTTGCACGAATCCAGCTGGCAAGTCCTTGGCAAATTTGCAGTTGTTTACGAGCGTACCCACTTTTTCAATATTTTCAAGTTTTTAAAGTCAAGAAACCGTAAATGTGCTTCTTTTAGTCTTCTCAGGAATTTAATTACCCGTTTACATCTAAAATTCCTTCCAAAACTTCGGAAAAACTACTAAAACATCGCATTTCGTGGACGACCAGCAACCACTGCATTCTAATAAAGGTAAAGTCTGCATTCGGGCCAAGTGGCCCATCAGGCCGGAGCTTATCCCGTTTTCTGTAGCATGAAGCGACTGGGAGTATTTCTACTCCCCCCTGGATGGGATGCTAGTCCATCACAGGGTTACCCCCAGCATTAAATTCGCCGGTACCCATTTATACACCTGGGTAGAGAGAGGCACTGTGAGAGTAAAGTGTCTTGCCCAAGAACACAACACAATGTCTCCTGCCAGGGATCGAACCCGGAGCGCTTGCTCCGGAGTTAAGCGCGCTAACCATGAGGCCAGCACGCCTCCCAACTCTAACAAACAATTAGATTATGAGATTTCTATCGTGCGATAGTCGACGAGGGCGCAGCCCGAGTCAACTATCACGCATAGAAATCGAGAGCGAATAATCTAATTGTTTTAGTACAAATCTACTAATTGTTCAAAATTTTATCTAAATCCTCTTTACAGACACCTCGAAAACGCCAAAAAGTGCCGTTATTTTGTTAACAAAAAAAGCTTTTACTTACTTTACTTTACTTAACAAGGGCACACTACTACGCTACTATCTATCACAGAATAGAATGGACGTCATTCGTGATAGAACGCTAGTAGATTTATACAAATGGTTGATAGTCAAAAAAGCCTGTGAAAAGCACTGAAAACAAGGGTTAACTGTCAAAACTTAGATTCTTTTCACAGAACAAAACAGAAACTTACACGATATGCTTGTTTGGCAGTCAAATCTTTTATTGTAAAAGAGCAGGAGGTGTTGGCGGCAATACTATAAAACATTAACTTAAAAGCCCGAGGCTGGTTGCCATAGCAACCATTTTGAGCAAAACCTTCAAAATCAATTTACGGTTCATGAGTGAAATAGCACACAATTGATCTTTTTTGACCAAATTTAAAGAAACTTTTCGTTCCATTATAGGGCAGCATACCACCTTAATTATATGGGAATTCCCCCCTCGCCACCCCCCCCCCCTCCCCCCCCCACCCCCTTTGATAAAAGCACACCTGACTACAGTAGGTACATGTAGCTTTTAAGTAAGTTTCGGGTTTAAAATTAAAGTTCCGGGTTTAAGTAACCTGGCGTTTATAGCATTTCTTATGTGTTCCTGGCACAAGTATCACCTAGACTAGGTGATAAGTTTCTGGTTTAATTCTGGTTATAGTAATTTTGTGTTGCCGCTTTTATTAATCCGGTGTTTGAGATTAATTTTAATGCGTTCCGGGTTTTAGTAATTTTGTGCTCCTGATTTTAGTATTCCGGCCTTCTGGCCTTCCGCCTTTCCTGGTTACAGTATTAAACCAAAAGGAGAATTTACTACTCGACCGACCTACTAACCCATGCAGCTTTGAACATTTTTTTCTCGTCGGGTTTAAGAAACCTGCAGTTATTTTTGCCATCAACATTTCACAAATCAATTAAGCCAATGGCCCTCGGTTCTTCCTGCTATCGCATTGTTTTGGTCACAGACCTCGCACCAGCTGACTCATACTCAACTGCCTCCACAGCCACAAACAAATAAACTCAGACTCAATGCAGGTAACATGAATTTATATTTTAATATACTAAAGAGGTTGGCAGAGACCTAGTTACAGCTGGATATACCACAATTTTGAATTCGCTTCTTCAACTTTGCTAATATACACAGCCAACTGGATAAGCAGCCAGCAGCTAGCAAGGGTAACATGTTTTATCTCAATGATTGTCACACACATTGGTTACAATAATTATACAGCTAACTACACTGCTTACAAGGCTAATATAGTTACTTACACTTGTTACAATACTTGATATTCAATAGGACTACTTCCTGCATTTACAATACTAACACTTACATTACATACAATACAATACAGCTACTTGTGCTACTTACAACACCACAAGTGACGATTACTTACTCTACTTAAGGACCGGCGTTCGCGCCCATTGCTACTGCGCATCTCTAGTGTGCACGCTATTCATTGGTCACGCGCGTGCCACGTCATTTTCAAGCGCGCGCACGGAGTTGAAAACTCAACAAAATACAGAGCTGATAACCTTTGCGTTAACTTTGTGTGCGAATATTTTTGTTGGATGCTCGGTGACCCCCACTTTTTTTTCGGCAGATCACTTCCTTTCCTGATTCTTTCCATTATACTAAAAAACAAAAAAGAATCTGTACATGGGAAGTTTTATAAGTTCTCATATACTATTCAAATAGGGTCGAATTGGTACATGGATACAGGTGTACGTAACTTAGAAGTTGTATTGTTTAAGGCTAATTTTAGCTGATTTAATGACATATGTAGCAAAGATCTATCAAATATGCCTATATTTAACAATTAGATTATGAGCTCGAGATTTCCATCGCGTGATAGTTGACGAGGGCGCAGCCCGAGTCAACTATCGCGCGATAGAAATCGAGAGCGAATAATCTAATTGTTTTAGTATAAATTTACTAGTCGTTCAAAACTTAATCTAAATCCTCTTCTCAACACTTCGAAAACGCCAAGAAACGGCCGTCATTTTGTTAACAAGCGCACACTATTACGCTACTCACTATCTATCACAGAATAGATAGTGAGTAGCGTAGCCAATCAGAGAACGGCATTCGTGATAGAACGCTAGTAGATTTATACTAAATGTCGATAGTAATGAATCCGGCCAGAATCGCCTCGAATGGGTGGAAATCCTAGAAATGCTATGGTCTGAGCTACGCCTTATCTGCAAAACGAGTTCGGTGACCCCCGATTTTTTTTACGTTTTTTATCTAATCTTATCATTTTCTACCTGCAGTCAAAGTTTTAAAAAAATCTGTACGTGGGAAGTTTTTGGGCGCAAACGTCCTTAAAATACTATATTACTTGCACTATCTAACTCATTTTGCGTACAATACTAACACTTAAACTATTTACAGTGCAATACGATTATTTAAGCCACTTGCAATAGTAATCAATACCTCTTACTATCCGAGTTCGAGGTCCGTACCCTAAGTTACGGACCGAGTTTTTTCCCCTTCAATTTATGGCCCAAGCGCGAAGCGCGCGGGCCATAAATCGTAAGGGAAAAAACGAGGACCCGTAACTTACAGTACGGACCGAGAAGATGAGGTTGGTAAGATATTTATTATATCTCTGTTGTGTGTCTGACGAGTTCGGGAACGACTTTTATCCATGAGGAACGGCGTCAAATTTCTGAAGCAGGCCGAAAGTAAAGCGAGTCAATTTGAAATCGTTTTTAAGTCGTTACCACGCTTTAGCACACAATTTAGAGTAAATAAAATGTTTTAAACCTTTACTTGCTAAATAAGTTAAGAAATTTTGGCGATAAATCACGTAACAGTTTGGCAACACAAACAACTTTAAATTTTAGAGTACGGCCCGCTAAACTGACCAATCACAGCGCGTGTACTAACTTAGAGATATAATAGTAACATGTACAAATTCCTCAAATGTAACTGGTGCATAAACGACTGTATTTTACTCTAATCAATCTGCAAAGTTGTAATCGGACAGTTGGCTGTAATCGTACACCTATAATCGGACAGTTACATGAGCCAATCCTCATTTTAAGTCCTCCCCACTAAATCCACCAATCACAATATCGATTACAATCACTATAGCAATCAATTCAAGAGACTGCCTGACTTTGTGAAATTGTGGAGGCTTAGTCTTCAATGACTGTTTGAAAAGAACTTAACAGCCATTTTGCAAGCTATTCTCCAGGCCCCGGTTGTTCAAAAGCTGGATAACGCTATCCACCGGATAAATTGCTATCCAGTGGATAAGTTTTGGTAACAAAACACACCACGCTATCCGCTAGATAGTGATTTATCCAGTGGATAGCGTTATCCAGCCTTTGAACAACCGGGGCCAGATCTTTAATTATCATATTTCAAAAGGACTTTTAAAAGCTCTTCTTCAAACGAAAGTCCTACTCTTATGGGAAATTGTAATTGTTATGATTAATTGGTAACAGGACATCGTGTCGTCTAATTCAGTCTGTTATCATACTCGTGATTAACAAATTGTTAACAAGTTGTTTTAACAATTGATTAAGATTACTCGTATGATTACAGACCGAATTGGACTCCACTCAGTCCTATTACCATTACTAATGCTTCCACTACTTACAGAGTTTGCAGAACATTTCGATTACATAGCCTTACAAGATCCAAGTGCCTTCATTTTTCAATACTGCTTCTTTTCGTTTACATCTTACACGATTAGAAATTAAGTTATTTTATAATAATACTTGTAGATGTTAAAGTATATATATCATCCTTTATAGAATTATTGCAATATAAATGAGTTTAACAAATGTTAGCGAACGTTCTATCTTTTGCACTTCCTCGTTCTTAATGTTGTTCTTACTTTTTATCCAAAACTCGTTTCCATCGTTTTACCAACATTTTGAAACAACTGAACGGATATGAGTTGAAAAGAAAAGGACTGCAAAGTTTAAAACTGTTTTTGCTTGTAGTATTTGACGCAAGACAATTACCGACACGGTACTTGGCTTCGGCTCAGTAGTCACGCACCTCTTCGGAACCTCTAATTTTATTTGCTCCCGGACTCATCCACCTCTATTGTTTTCAGGACTAAGGCCATTGTTTCTGTTGTTTATTATATTGTTTTCTCGGCCAATGCTGTTAAACCTTACGAGAGGTGCGTGGCGCCTCCTTCGGCTAAACTAGTTCTGTCAAGGATTGCAGTCATAAGGTCATTATAGTCCTGGGTTTTGTTTTTTTTGTGTTTTTTTTTGTTTTCTTTTGTTCCTTTTTTCAAATTGAACATACGACCTTTTAAAAGTTGAAAAACTTTCGTCCATAGTGTATTTAACTACAGACTTTTTTGCCTCTTTCTTGTTTGCTGTGCTCATCAGCTTTAGCTAACCCGCTTTAGCATCACTCAACTAGTCGACTAACTCTGCATTTTAATTGGCTACTACAGGACTATTAGTAATAGTCCTCTAGTAGCGAAATTCGCCGCTTTTTTTTCGTTCTATTCCCAAATAAACATTTCTTCAACTTTCATTTGCTAACTTTTTTATTGCCTTTTCTGTCCGACGGAGTTCGATGATACTAAAACAATTAGACCCTTCGCCCTCAAGGGCCACAGGTCTAATTGTTAAGTAGTAGGGAGTTGAAGTCATCACGGATGCTCAGGGTTACAAATCACAGTATGGCACATCTCTCGTCATATTCACCTCCAATCGGTCAATCACTTCTGAGAAACTGGGACGAGAAGATGGATCTTCATTCCAGCAGTCAGACATTAGTTCATATCTATCAGATTAGCAGATGATAGTCAATCAACAATATAGTATATGTATCAATCTGTAATCACCTATCAGTCTTGTTTCGGAAGAAGGTCAAAAGCACGCAACGTAACTTAGCTACTTACACTTCATCACAACACATGTCAGGTCTTTCCATGCGATACTCAGTCTTCAAGAGTCTACACAGCTCTGAGTTACTCAACGTGGGATACGGAACACCCCCTAAGAGGCAACAGAAAAAACGAGCTCTAAATCAAATTTCTTTGCAAAAAGTGTACAAAAAAAAAATGTTTATTTTGACAATCATTATTCAATAACAATATGTGGGATTCCGCACCGATCGTTTTGGGCTCTGCTCGTGCAGTACAAAAGTCCACAATGCCACAATTGTTAATGTAGAACTTAAGTAACACGTAAGGGATCTTGGAAGAGGTCATTTCAGAGAAAACATAAAGAAAGTAATGACGAATCTCGAGAGTAGATAATAAAAAAAGAACTAAATAATGAGAATTGTTAATTGTATAACTTACCCATGGTTGCCATTTCCCAAAGAAGGATACCAAAGGACCAGCTACATGGCAATAACAATAATTAACAATTTTTCACCGAATTGGAGGTAAATATCCACTTCGCCGACACTGAGGTGAATAATTGTTTTACTATATACCACACAAGCTGAATATCTCGCGGCCCAAAGAGAAACTTTATTTGTGACAATATACCGACAAAAGCCATTTTGTTTTTCTTCGGGTGCTCGGAGGTGAATAGTACTTGGCTAATCACCTCCGAGCTAGCCAATCAGCGCGTGCGAAAAGTACTATTCACTTGCCGTATGGTATATAATTTACACGAATTTTTAAAGAAATAATTAAGGTAGAAACTTCAGTGCAATGACAAACCATCTAAGCAGGGCATATTTATATTAAAATTATTCCACTAATATACAATAAGCTTACTATCCAACTATTTAAACAAAGATTTACAAAATATTTTATTATAAGCATCAAGAGCTATTTTTTGCCTGGTTATCATTTACATATGATTGATATGATGAGCTATGACTAACAAGAGATAAGGAAAACGATGGGCTGAAACTAGTCAGGCACTAATTTTAAGAATTTTGAGTCATAGTTTCCACTTCAGCATGGTCATCCCTGCCTAAAAGAATGCTCTTTCTCAAAGATCGGTTGAGACATATCTCTCCAGTGTGGAGAAATTTGATTCCATATTATCGTTCTCAAAAAGAGCATTTAAAATTTTCTAATTTAACTTTTTTCCCGATGTTAATTGGTGTTGATTTTCTTTTGCAGTATGCCTTGTGCTGTACCCGTGACTGATTTCAGAAAGAACTGTTTCATAACAATATACGTCAGAGAGGAACTAAAATATTAAACTTTTCACAGAATGATTGACTTACACGTCACTCTTGATGGTGTAAATGTTGTCAAAAATTGATTCTGGGGCCATCCATTTCACAGGAAGCTTTTTCGTGTTCTTTCCGCTGTACACGTCCTCGTAGATTTGTCGCATCAACCCAAAGTCTGACACTTTGACTCGGTTATCATTTCCAACCAGAATATTACGAGCTGCAAGGTCACGATGAATGAATTCTTTCTCTGCGAGATGATTCTAAAAAACGGTTATAAGATAACAGAACTCTTAGTTAATGGCAACATAAATTATGCAGCTTTTCAACACTGAACATTTGTGATCTGTATTTAATCCTCTGTGTAAAATACTTTGTAAAGATCCTTTGCACCAGTCCTTTCTTGGCCTGTTGGTTTCGCCCTTGGAAAGGACGACCCTCCATGACTTCGTAGCTCGATCTCTGGTCTTGATAAGTCTAACATCGACTTAATTTCACTTGTGCGGAAGGTTTAAAGAAGGATTAAGCCAGGGTCGACTGCCTTTGAGTTTGAAAAAAACCAATGAGCACACTCACTGACAAAAGACATTACCAGATTTTTTACAAGATTCGTTTAGAGAACCTTTCCCGCGGGAGGAGGTAGAGACTGACTTCTGAAAAGTAGCTTAGTATGTCGATTTTCTAAGTAGTTATATCAATGCATACCATTCCCTTTGCTATTTGCCAAGCAAAAGAAAACAGCTTTTGAGTATTAAAGCTGTCTGTTTCTTCTCCGTCGTCATCGTTATCGTCATAAACGCTTTCAGTTGATGTGGATATGTCATGTGATGTCGATGGTATCGACAGCATTTCGATGTTTTTCTGATCCCGAAAATCGTCACTTGTTAACTGAATAGAGAAGACAACATAAAAGAACATCACTTAACAAATAATGATAGTAAAGTAAGGGGATGAATGTAACTGAAAACTTGTTAAAATAAGGGAATAACTAGTACTCTTCAAGGCGCGGTTAAATCTATGTTCCCCCGTATGTACTGACCAATGAAATGCCATGAATATCTATTATAACCTTCAGGTACACCAAGGTAGTTTTATGAGCTGAGAACTGCTGAGAAAATTTACAAAAAAGCAAACCTTTTCTGATCTCAATTTCTTACTTTATGAAGATTCCCAGAGGAAATGACTACATCATGGTTTATATCTCCGTTATCTTGTGACGGAGGCGACGTTATCATCTGCAGAGTTTGTCCTGGCAGTGGTTGATTTATCTCCTCGTGATCATCCTCTTGTTCCTGAATGGCAACAGTGTTGACCTACCGTAAAGTACAGATGTTAATATCTCCCTTTATGAAAAGTCCTAATGCAGCTTTCAAACTAATAAATCAGTTATAATCTGCGTGGGAGGGAAAAGAAAAAGTAAATTGATAATGAAAGGAACAATTGTACTGTTCGATGCATTTGGAAATATATCTCAAATCTTCAATCATTCTGTTTCTCCCTTCGATTACCTTCCATCCTTCTTTCCTCCCTCTCCACTGATTGTCCTACCAACGCTTACTACCCACCCATCAACCCAAGCCAAACAACCATATGATATCACAAATTGACAGATTACTTCCTTTTAGGATTTAGATATTTCATTCTGTAGAAAACATACAACATCCCCGTTTCACCCCTACAGGTAACACTGTCGTGGAGTCAAAGGTCGCAGGATCTGCAGACGTAACCTCCGATCACTGCCTAGAGTTGGAATTTCAAGATATGTCCGATCAGAATCTGGTTAATACCGAACAGGTAGACTGTTTTTTTTTTTTTCGGAGACGAGCGGAACTACTTGAATTAAGCCCACATGATCTTAAACTGACGCCAAATATATAAGCGCATGTGATCACATTCCTTCACGTTCCTAAAGCAAGCCAGAAAACACCTGGCGATGGCAGGCTTTTCCGTAAGTAAGAGTGGAAGGTCTTTTTAGTTTTCATCCTTGGGAAAAGCATGGACGATAACCTGCAAGGTAGCATAATCGAATGCATTATTGCTGAACAGGGGGATCCAGAATCGGGGTATTTTGGAGGGTAGCTCAAGGAAGTTGCCGATCCATACTAAGTCACAAGTCGGTGTGTTTTAAAATTTAGCACTCCAATTTATGCCGTTAGATTTGAATGAGATCATTGAAATTCGCCACCTCATTCGCATCGGTCATTATTACTTCACATCTATCTTCGGGAAAAGAAATGTTATAAAAAAAACCTTTTATCTGCATCATGCGGTTCTAACAACGAAACCGAAAGATCGACGAATGAGAAGAAGCACGAGTGAAGAACTGAGCTACACATTGCACGAAGAAATGTGCTCACGTGCGTTTTGCCTTTTCATTTGACAGTTTTAAGTCACGTGACCCAAAAATGTTTTGTGCGTCTGCGAAATACCAGTCTACCTGTTTCGATAGTAAATTAGAGGCACCTACCTCGCCACATTCAATCCCTTCTCTTCCACTCAACGTTTCTTTATCTTCATAACACTTTCTTTGCTCTGTATCCCCAGTTGCTTGATTTTGATTGTTCTAGAGTACAAGAAACAAAAGATTAATTCATGACTTACTAGCAAGGTTGTCTAAACGTGTATCTTGTTGTATCTGGAACTGACCGAGCACAGACCTTTTATCTGCATCTAGCGACATCTAGCGATTGGAAATCCTATATCTGCAGGTTAAATTGTGAGCTCTGATAAATTGCCAAGAACCCACTATGAACTATCTCGTGAAGGCATACGTCACCACCATTTAAAAACAAAGTTAATATGAAGGCTTATCTTTCAAGCAATGAAAGCAACACCAAATAAGTTAAATATTTCATTAGGAAAAACTACTTACCCTTCGTCTTCTGCGTCGTAACCAGTGCAACAAGTCACCAAATGGGACATACTCTATCACCAGGAACTTGGGCTCCTGAAAAGTGCAGCACCCAACCAGGGACACAATATTCTGGTGTGCGCCCAACAGCTTCATCTGCTCTATCTCTTGCAAGAACTCCTCTTTTTGTTGTTCGCTTGGATCATCTAAGCACAAAATGTTGGAGCTGAATTTATATTTAAAACTAATAGCAGTTTAAAAACCAGAATCATCAAACCATCTGCCATCCATTGGGGTTTACTTCACACATGATCACATATCTGCTGGACGTTTCGATATAAAATTCATTTGAATTCCTTTGGTGTGATATGAAATAAACTATTTGCTGCCAAACTATCCATAAAAATGACTTACGTGCTGCAACACTTAATGCTAACTTGACACTAAGGCATTACGGTTAGCAATCTCTCTGCAATAGACCCAGGACTTCTAGTCTGAAAAGCGTCAAGTCCTTGTAAATCATCGAATAAAGAGAGCAACCCTTGTAAAAAGGTATGCTTCCTCACAAATGAATTTGCATGGTCACTACGATTACCTTGCAGCACTTTCACAGCAACCACTTGACATGGCTCCTCTGGTTTAAGTATTTTTTCAGTGTCAAATACTTCAATCCCAACTCGTCTTTTTAGACTTGCTTTGTAAACCACACCAAACGCTCCTCGGCCCAGCTCTTCCCCGTATTCTATTTGCCTTGGAAGAAGTTCCCACTTGTCAAGTGGGATAATTTCACGAACTGAACGTGCTGATCTGTGGAACATAAAAAATAGTTTAGTCACCAAAACATGTACAGTTCATATTATGAAGTAGCATCGGACATTACACTACTTTGTTAATTCATTGCCTTTTTCATCTAGCCTGCAAGTAGACGTGCATTACTTTTCTCTCGTTTGGCCAAAAAATCAACATCTGATCGCAGGTTAAGTTGGCCTGGCACTCTGGCGTCCCAATTTATACCACGAAGGTGGAAAGGTTCATTCCAAAATTAGATGTTGGGCCTAGGAACTCAACTCGGTGACCCTTGGAGAACGCTCCAAGCTGAACCATTAGATCTAGAGTTTTACGCATACATCAGGCCACTCTGTATCCAACCATTTTGCAAAACATTTTCATATCCCATTCCGGCTTTGAAAATCACAATTCAAGGTTCAATAATGATTATTTGTCTTGTGGTCGGTAAGGTAAAGGTAGAGTATGCATACGAGCCAAGTGGCTCGTCCAGCCGGAGCATATCCCGTTTTTGTGGCATGAAGCGACCGGGATTATTTCTACGCCTCCCTGGATGGGATACTAGTCAATCGCAGACTTAAATCCAACATTAAATTCACCGGTACCCATTAATAAACCTGGCTGGAGAGGCACTGCGAGAGTAAAGTGTCTTTCCTAGGAAGACAACACAATGACCCCAGCCACCATGAGACCATAACAGTGGGGCTATTCTTCGCACTTACAACTTTAAGAAAACAAGAAGCTTTCAGGGACAGCGAACAAGTCATTTAGTGCAATGTCCGTTCCCTTTCCAGGATAGTTTCAAAGCAGTGCCTGCTTGGAACGGAACCGAGGTATATTGCACCACTTACATTATGTTACGCAATGTCAAAATGTTTTCTTATTCTTAAAAGAAACAAACAAGCTACTTTCTTCGATCACTTTAATTTACAGGGCCGAATTTAGAAAATATGTCAAAATTTATAAAAAATTGTCACAAATCTTAACTCCACTTTTTACAACGAAATCATGCCAGGATGCAAGAGGTGTCCCCTGGCACACCGAGAATTGGCAAATTTGATTTCCCATATATCCACGCGTTTACAACGGTGCTTGTTAACCATGGCTGATAAATCAGGTGGTGAGGTTTATATTCTTGTTTAAATGATATTACAACGTCCGTTCATGTAGTTTCTGGCAGCTCCTGTTTACAACAATTAATTCACTTTTATATTTTATGGTAAGGAGTAAACCGTGTATAATTGACCTTTTCATTGGCTTTGGATGACATCGTCTGTAGCACCATAAACTTAGAATTAAACACAGCACCAGAAACAGAACGATGGCAATTCCAGAAGCAATGTATTGTGTTGGTTGAACATCTGACCGTCCAACAAACACTACGAAAAAGATAATAAACTCAGTGTTAGTAAAGGGCTAAATTGGAAAAGCACTGACTAAGCAAAATTTCGAAGCCAGCCAAAAGTCAGTTGAAGGAAGCTGTACAAACTATTTTGATCTTTAGTTTAATTTGACGAAACATGTCTACCACAGATTAAGCGCGTGTGAATGTCGATGTTCATTTTATATTGTGCTTAAATATATAATTTGTTCAGATTATCAAATATATATCTGAAATATTGAAGTGATTTCTACCTCATATATAGAAGTATTTCATTCACGCATTCCGTCGCATCCTCCGTACGTGCGCGTTAATGGCTTCCTCCGCAATGTTTTCTAAAGTTGTTAAAACTTAGGAAAAGCGCTACAGAAGTTTTCGCTCAAAAGAAGTTCTTAGAAGACATTTTTAATTCCGAAATTTGTTATAGATACGATTAAGTAGTAATTGCTGATGATAACCAAATTTATTTTAGTGATCGCGATCCTGAGGTGGTAAAGTCTGTAATCAATGGCGATCTCGCTGTTGCGAGTCGTTGGTTTGACGATAATAAGCTAGTGCTCAATCCCGAGAAATGTAAATGTATTATTCTTCCAAAAAACTATCCTTGCGATCTTTCCTTTAGCATTAGTGATGTACAGGTTCCTATCGTAGACCATTTAGAACTTTTAGGCGTAACTATCGATAACTCGCTAAATTTTAGTAAACACATAGGCAAGATTATAAAGAAAGTTGGAAATCAGTTAGACGTTTTGAGCAGGCTAAAGAACACGCTTTCAATCTCTTCGAAGATGTGCCTCTACAACTCGTATGTAATGTCTTATTTTACTTACTGTTCAGCGATCTGGAATAATTGTAATGAGTCTGATAAGCAGAAGCTGGAAAGGCTTAATGTGAGAGCTCTAAGGTGTGTCTACAACAAACGGGTGCCCCTTCATGGTGATGATGACTACGGCTTAACTTTGTCCAATCGTCGCCTACAGGACATTGCCATATTAATTTTTAAAGCTGTAAACGGTATGTTACCGGGATATATTAGTGATTTGTTCGTCGCACGCAATAATGTGAAGTGCCTGAGAGGTACCAACAAGTTAGTCGTCCCACGTAAAAAAACTTCAAACTTTGGCCTAAAATCTACAGCTTTCATTGGTGCCAAAGTGTGGAATTCTTTACCGGATAAATTGCGTTCAACGAAAATCCTTAAGGAATTTAAGAAGGCTGTGAGAGAACTACATTTGTAACGTACAGATTTATATGATTCATTGTAATAATTTTAAGATTTAGGATTGTATATTTATTGATATAGTTAGATTGTTAGTTACTAATTGATCATGTATGTATGCATTTATTTTATTTATTTATTTTTAATTTTACTTTTCTCGGCATATTAGCATGTATTTGCTAGGGGCCTAATCAGCCTCATCAACCCGAGTTGAAATAAAGTTACTTACTTTACTTACTTATTGGACCTCGTGTCGTACAATTCAGGGAGTAATCGTGCTCGTAATTTCAAATCGGCCTCGCAATTCGTGCTCGTCCGATTTTGAAATTACTTGCGATTACTCCCTGAATTGTACTCCACTCGGTCCAATTACTATTACTTAATATAACCCTAAGAAATAGATTATTATATGACATTTGGTCTATAGGTTGAAATAAGCTTATGAGACATAGGCAAAGCTTCACAATCACGTATTTCACTCGGTAAGGAATTCCAGACCCTAGCACCAATGAAGCTGAAACTCTTCTTTAAAAGTTCAGTCTTTGGCAATGAAAGGGCCAGCTTATTATCAGCATTCCTTTCAAACTCGAAACCAAATTCATCAATATTCAACAAGATACTCTGATTAT
>JAHPZR010024666.1:15000-30323 GCA_019787425.1 Platygyra sinensis | reverse complement strand
AAGGAATGTTAAGAGTTGGCGGTAGGCTTCAGTATTCTACATTAGAGTACCAATCAAAACATCAATTGCTGTTACCTTCCAAGCACCATGTTACCAAACTGCTTATTATGGATGTCCATGAATCTGTGGGACACCTAGGCCAAGAATACGTCCTGACCAATTTAAGACAGAAGTACTGGATTGTCCAGGGACGGGCTGCTGTTCGGAGAGTACTTGGTAACTGCTTGACCTGCCGAAAACAAAATGCACAGAAGGGCCAACAAGTAATGGCAGATTTACCCAGCGACAGGCTAATTCCTGATGAGCCCCCGTTCTCTTACGTTGGCATAGATTTCTTTGGTCCATTGTACGTGAAGCAAGGCAGAAGTACTGTAAAACATTATGGATGTCTTTTCTCTTGCTTAACGATGCGAGCAACTCACATTGAAGTGACCGAATCTCTTGAAACGGATTCGTTTATTAACGCACTTCGCAGATTCATTAGCAGAAGAGGAATGCCGAAGATGATAAGAAGCGATAATGGTACCAATTTGACTGGCGGAGAGAGGGAGATCCGTGAAGCCATAAACAGCTGGAATCAGCAGAAGATTGAACGGTTTTTACACCAGAAGAATATCGAGTGGAAGTTTAACCCCCCTGGAGCATCGCACATGGGAGGAGTCTGGGAACGAGTAATTCGTTCAGTAAGAAAGATTCTGAGAGTCCTTCTTAGAGAGCAATTGGTTTCTGGAGAAGCACTGCGAACATTGATGACGGAAGTTGAGGGAATTCTGAATGGTCGACCCTTGACGCCTAACAGTGATAGTTCCATCGACACAGAACCTTTAACTCCCAACCACTTGTTACTTCTCCGTTCGAATTTAAATTTGCCGCCAGGAACCTTCCAGAAGAATGATTTATACTGCCAACGTCGCTGGAAGCAGATTCAATACCTCGCGGACGTATTTTGGAAGAGATGGATGTCGGAATACTTACCAAGCTTGCAAGAGCGGCAGAAATGGATCAAGCCACGTCGTGATTTTGCTGTTGGAGACCTAGTTCTCATCGCTGATGAAAGAGTTCATCGTGGCCAATGGCCTCTAGGTCGCGTTCTCGAAGTCCACCCAGGAAGGGATGGATTTGTCCGTTCGGTCAAGGTTGCCACAAAGTCGTCTGTATTGACAAGGCCAATTTCAAAGTTGTGTTTCCTCGAGCAAGAAAGTTAAAGATCTCTATTTGATTTATATCGCTTGTTAAATTTGTGCACTAGACTTCGTGGAACACTAATGATTTTACTTGGAGACTCACATTAGATTATCATACAAGTTCTAGCCGTTAAGACATTTACTTAGTGAACTCAGTTTAGTTCAGGGGCCGGTTATGTAGCGACTAGAACTTTCTACGCTATGGGCGTGTCACGTTTTTCCGTGACTCCTGGGGATTACGTAATGGCAATTTGTTTTTCTAGTATATAAGCGGTCTTGATAATTATTTTCGCAGTGCTTGTTAGCTGCCTGCAGTAAGTTTGCTGCTTTTCTAAGTTGCATTTCACTGTTGTGAACCAAAAGTATTATTCTGCAATTTGTTCCGTTGGAAATCGCCACAGTTTTGTAAGTATACTTTATATCGTCAGTTTTTGGTCGTTATATTATGTACTTAGGCATTTTTTCTTGTTTATTTCTTCAGTTGAATCACACCGCTACCATCACGCTTATTTTTATTCGCGTTTACGTGTAAGAGGATTAAATGTAGTGCATTCGAACTGTGGCTTCGTTGTCTCTAGTGTTTACTAGACCTACAATGTCATCAAAACAAAAATAATCACCATCCTTCTGCAGCACTTGTAAAATTTCCATCTGGGCGGTTAACACTGAAATATTAACATCATCGTTGTACAGTTTTTGCATAAACTTTAGTTCTTCGGATTTGTCCTGCGAATTGAGGGTCTTAATTAAGAGAGACTCCATCTTTGCATACGTATCAAAGCTTGGCTGGTCAAACCGCTGGTCAATAGCGTTCATCATCAAGTCAATAGCTTCAAAGTATATTGGCCTGTAATAGTCTTGTGCGGTCACAGGATATGTTAATTTCAATTCTTTTTGGCGCGCGAGTTCTCCTTGGTAACATCGGTCCACTCATGGAGGGATAGCTTTTACTTTTCAGTAAAACTACATAATAAAATGATCTGAAGCTCGTATCGTTTCGCATCTTCTGCAGAACGTCTTTTGTAAGACAAGCTACTAGTTTGCCACTTAGAGCTGACATTGGATTGAAATGCGCGATTCTGTTTGCCACAATGCTTTTTTGGAAAGTTGAAATCCGCAGGTTGGTATCATGGTATGGTTCCGTTATACTGATCTCTACAGCTTCGCTGGCTGTCGACTGATCAACTTGTCATTGGATTGGAGGAGGCTGCGACTCCTGACTGGATATTGTGGCTTCTACTTCACTAGTGAAGTTGATTGTTTCCCACATTCTTTTGGGTGGAGGCTCTTTTAAGGTTACTATCCACCTTCAGGGTTGTCTCGCGTGTAAGCGATGCAGCGCGTCCGGTTTAAACTGTAGATATCTAAGCCCCTATATCAAATTAGAGCTTAACGGACTGGCTATCAGACTAGACCAAAAATTTTGAAAAAAAAATTACTTATCGAATTTTTCACGACTCCTAAATGCGAGCGCCCGTATCACCTTTTGAGCGTTACCTGTCAAATCGAATTTTGTTTTTCGCTTATTTAATTTGTTCCTCCGTTTCCGGGGCCAAAGCGCTAAAAAAACGTGTCTGCGATTTGCCATATTCAATTTCAGTGAAAAGTTACAGAACATTTTTTAAAATAGGATTAAGAAAATGTGGATTGATCGTACAAAAATCGCTCTTGAAAAAAAAGTATTTTGAAATAAAAAATTCGGAGACACTTTTTGTTGTTTATATATAAAACTAGCTACTGTCAAAATTTGAGAGCAATCGAACAAATTCCCTATGACTTGTAGCTCTTTTAAGTGTCCCCTTCTGGTGAAGAAGTTGTTTCGAGAAAACAGCGCTGAAAAATGTTCCTCCTTCGCAAACAAACTCCGCCCACAAACACACTCAACTGGGTTCTCAGATAACTGAGCCAATCAGCGTGTGTTCACAGCGGGATTCCCGCGAAAACTGTCACGGTTGACTGCATATACGCCAACAGGTTGCCTACGGCCTGTCAATCAGACACGAAAGTTTTACTTCCGGTAAAAACGAAAATCGTATTTTCTCCGCCATCATTTAATATTTTTGAGAACTTTTTTTTTAGATGAAAGTTCATGCTTAGACCTATACATTTACCTAAAAATCAAAATTTCAGCAAAATGGTCGGTCTGAAGGAGGATAGTAACCTTAAAGAATGTAAATGAAACATTCTTAGACCAATATTTTAAAAACTATGGGGCCGGTCGATATGGTCTAAAAGTACTTACGAGTGACCACGAGTGACCACGAGTGACCACGAGTGACCACGAGTGACCACGAGTGACCACGAGTGACCACGAGTGACCACGAATGACCACGGGTGACTACGAGTTATATTACATCAAATAATGACAGTGGTGTCATTATGACGTCACTGTAAGGTCAGTTAAGGTGGCTCAAAACGTTTCCAACACTTTCCAAAACGTAGATTTTTTTTCATACCAATGGATGGCACGTCAAAAGATAAAGACAGTATTCCATCAATCTCAGAGGATAACTGGTTAACATACTTTCGTTCCCTTCACTCGAAAAGTCCTCTAGGCCCTATTCAGCAGTCAAAAATGAATTATCTAAACTTTCTAGAACTTCAAAAAAAGTAGTTTCCCTCTTTAGACTTCTTGATCACTGAAAATGAAATATTAAAAGCCGCTAAAAAATTGCAAAATAACAAATTGGCGTTCTCAGACAAAAGAAAAAACGAAATGATCAAAGCTAGCATTCAAGAAATGATGCCCGCGTGTCTTAAACTCTTCAACTCAATTCTTACTTCAGGTATAATGCCTAACACTTGGTGTCGCGGTCTTATTACACCAATATCAGTAAATCAGGAGGAAGAAATGAATCATCAAACTACCGAGGAATTTGTGTCTCCAGCTGTTTGGGAACATAGGCACGCAAAGCGTGCAAGAATTATTTTTTTGTGATAGGAGCATTCGTAGAACTGTTTACAGTAATGATTTAGTTAATTTTTTTTGGTTGCGATGTACAGCAAGAAAGAAACTGGGAATTTATGATGAACATACCATGTTACATCGGTAATGGTAAGATAGCTAAATAGTAAGCCATCAATGTTTGAGTGAACAACGTACAATACTCTCCAAATTAATGTAGATACCATCTTATTTTCTAACAGGCAATTTGATTCGTTCTTTGATACCCACACCGTGATTGGTGTGACACGCGCACATGCATAACTCCCTCACTCATCGATCACATAGCCCTTCCAACCCCCAAGAGGAATTTTTGCTCAAAATACTCAAGTTAGCAGACCTTATCGCATTTTATAAGAGTCGTAAGTTTACCCTTTTTACACAACACCTCTTCATCGAAAATAGAAAGAAAGAGAAAAAAACCGTTCTGACACGTTGAAAGTTTAATTTAATTTACTCCGATATGAAAAACAAAAGTGTCAAGTTACCATTTTTAACTGAAAATAGAAAACATCTTGTGCGAACGATTTGCTCTCAAATGAAAAACAAAAGTGTCAAATTACCATTTGTAACTAAAAGTAACAAGCATCTCGTGGGAACGATTTGCTCCCATATGAAAAACAAAAGTGTCAAGTTACCATTTGTAACTAAAAGTAGCAAGCATCTCGTGGGAACAAGTGGTGACGATGTATCAGCTCTAATTGAATTTACTCCCTTGTGAAAAACAAAAGTGTCAAATTACCCTTAGCTTTGTAACTAAAAAATAAAAATATCTCTCTATATTTGCATGCAACAAAATAATCGTTTCCTGTACCTATTGTAAACGTTCGAACTCTTTCAAAATTAAATCAAAATAGTCCCGTCTCCTCTAAAACATTTCCTAAGAACTAGAAGCAACGATGCATGACTTCTAATTGAATTTACTCCTTGTGAAAAACAAAAATATCAAGTTACCTTTGTAACTAAAAATAAAAAAAAAATATCTCACTCATTTGCATACAACTAGCTCAAGCACTGTTTCAGACCTCAAGGCTCATGAAATCCTCAGCCTAACCCACGGAAAATGCCGAAGTAAACCCAATATATGAATACTTTCTCCTCTTTTATAGAAGAATGAATATGGCCGTTCTGAACTGTATCGAGATCAAATCTTCTCATATATCATTTACCTTTAAAACAAGAAATTTGATTGGCTGTTTATAGTGGATACGATCTGATTGGTGTGACACACATACATCTCTCACTCACTGACTCACTCACTGACTCACTCACTGACTCACTCACTGATCCGTTGACCCGTCCATAACATACTCGACGCGCCGACTAAGAGGTATTTTTTTTACAAAAAAATAACTCAAAAATTATTTTGTTCTTTTTTAAATCAGCGACTGCTTGAGCATGTCAATTCTCTTAATATTCTACACAATTCCCAGATTGGTTTTCTACCTAAAAGTTGAACAGCAGACCATGTTCTTACATTGAGAACTCTGATAGAGAAATACGTGTGTCATCACAACGAAAAGATTTATGCTTGTTTTGTCGACTTAAAAAAGCTTTCGACTCAGTTTTGTATGTCGGACTTTCATTTAAGGTTACTATACACCTTCAGGGGTGTCTCGCGTGCAAGCGATGTGGCGCGTCTGGTTTAAACTGTAGATATCTAAACCCCTATATCAAATTAAAGCTTATAGGACTGGCTATCAGACTATTCCAAAAATTTTGAAAAAAAAATGAATTACCGAATTTTTCATGACTCCTAAATGCGAGCGCCCAAATCACCTTCTGAGCGTTACCTGTCAAATCGAATTTTGTTTTTCGCTTATTTAATTTGTTCCTCCGTTTCCGGGGCCAAAGCGCTAAAAAAACGTGTCTGCGATTTGCCATATTCAATTTCAGTGAAAAGTTACAGAACATTTTTTAAAATAGGATTAAGAAAATGTGGATTGATCGTACAAAAATCGCTCTTGAAAAAAAAGTATTTTGAAATAAAAAATTCGGAGACACTTTTTGTTGTTTATATGTAAAACTAGCTACTCTCACAATTTGAGAGCAATCGAACAAATTCCCTTTGACTTGTAGTTCTTTAAAGTGTCGCTTTCTGGTGAAAAAATTCAACCCTTGTTCCACTCCAAGGCCCCCCATCAACACGAACCGTCTACTCTTTTCTTCTGAACCAAGCAATAAGTCCACCTACATCAGAGAACAGAATCTTAAGTTATGGTTTCACCAAAGAAAATATTCACAAAGTGTATACATTTCCTTTCTTGATAACCAAAGACTCTAAACTAATTGCCTTTCAGTACAGCATCACTCACCATATTTTACCAACTAATGGGCCCTTTGCAGTTTACGATCACATGGTACAAAAACCGCCATGCTGGAGAGCAAACCGCCCACTGGGACCTCCAAAACAAAAGAATATTTAGTTAAGTTGCTTTGTTTTGGAGGTCCCAGTGGGCAGTTTGCTCTCCAGCATGGCGGTTTTTGTACCATGTGATCGTAAACTGCAAAGGGCCCATTCAAGCCTTTTTCGAGCTGGAATTACTGAAAGCGACACTTGCACATTATGCAAAACTGAAAAGCAAACAATTAACCACTTGCTGTTCCACTGTACTGAATCTACCGTTTTTTGGAAAGAATTCACCAGCTGGTGGCTCCTAAAATTTAAACAAGCTATCACTTTGACCGAATGCGTCGTTCTCTATGGATATCATAACAATATTAAAAACAAGCAGGCACTAAATGGCACTCTCCTCCTCGCTAAATATCACATTTTCGCTACCAGTTCATGCGACGGCAAGCTTTCTTTTGACAGCTTTCTTCTCCGCCTCCAAAACCACCTAGAGATTTTAAAACAAAGTTATACAGCCGCAAACAAATCACGTCAATTTTTATCTATATACGGCAATCTGTTGTAATCCATTGATTCACTTCTGTTACAACAAATTCTGCGTCATCTTACTAAAATAGACGTATTTGCTTTAGTTTGTTTTTCTGTTGTTTGTTGTTTTTTTTAGAATTAATATAGTCATTGCAACGTTGTCAGCATTGTTAAAGTAATGTAGTCATCGTAAAGTGGTATGTATTGTAAAAAGTAATGTTTTTTTTTGTAACTAAAAAACTAAAACAGAGATTTGTATTTAAGTGAGTTTAAGTGTTAATAAATGTCATTGCAAAAAAAAAAAGAAAAGAAAAAATTGTTTCGAGAAAACAGCGCTGAAAAAATTTTCTTGCTTCGCAAACAAACTCCGCCCACAAACACAGTCAACTGGGTTCTCAGATAACTGAGCCAATCAGCGCTTGGAAAGTTTCCTTCCGTTGCCTTCCTGGTGAAATTTCTCCGCATAATCTTCAATCAACCCTTAGTGTTTCGCATTGCGCTCTAAGCGAAGAGAATATTTTTGGCTGCTTGTTTTTTTCTTGAAGCTGTTAGAGCAAAATGCGTCAGATAACAAAGGGAACGACCGCTAGAAAGCCGTGAAACTAAAGCGGCTAGGCGGAAAAATCAAGTTCAGTGGTGAAAGACAAAGCGGCAGTTTCAAATGAACCGATAAACTTTAGAGAGAGAATTATCATGGCGATTTCAGAAATTTGGGCATGTTTCACTTTCTCCCTTGATAATAATGGTGATATTCTGATGTTGATAGAAATAATTTTTGATTGATAAGAAAGCCTTTCAATCCGATATCACTGCCGTATTCTGTAAGATGAACAAACATCCATACAGCAATCGAGCCATTCCTTCATGTAAAATGGCAAGAACTTTTTCGTTTATTTTTGGTTCGCTTCTTTCGCTTCTTCGAACTGGTCCACGGACATTTCCATGGTCTAGGTTTATTCATACCTAAAATAATTACACCAAGGAAGATGCTTGCGTTGTGGCTGATCAACTGAGTAGCCAGTTCTAATCCCGCGAAAGTCGTCCCGGTTGATTGCATAACATCATAGGGCTGTCAATCAAGGGGTAAACTTTTACTTCCGGCGTAAACGTGAAACTGCGATTTCTCCGCCAAAATGTAGTCTTTTTCAATAACTTTTTTAAAAAATTAAAGATCACACTTCGACCAATATTTTGACTCAAAAATCCAGATTTGAAGAAAATTATCGATCTGAAGGTGCATAGAAACTTTAAGTTATTACAGATTAACGTCGGTGGCTCTTTCTTCAATTTAATTAGAGCCTGTATTCTAACTCTACATGCTCCATAAAAATTGGCCAAAATCAAACAGGGCCCTTTTCATACGCGAGAGGGTTACGCCAAGGTTGTATTTTGAGCCCGTTACTGTTCAACCTCTTTACAATAGATATACCATTCTCTTTTGAAAAAATTCTATCTGATCCCTTTGTCCTACCAAACGGCGCAAAATTAAATTCACTTTTATATGCGGGTCATTTGGTCATATTGTCGAGATCAAACACTCTATCATCCTACATGGGGTTCAGAGCCACCTTAAATTTTCGAAAATTTAAGGTGGCTCTGAACCCCATGTAGACAATTTTTTTAAACTTTGCCAAAAGTTGCATCTTATCCTGCTTATCAAAATTCTACAATAAGAAAAAATTTCACCGTGCCGTTTTTGAAATATAAGCGCTTAAAGCTAAAGTTAAGGGTGTTTTTAGCAGGTCGTAGTGTTGCTATGGTAACCTATTGTGTCACGAAAATAATACCAACGTGTTCACCAGTGATTGGGCAGATTTTTGATACCATGACTGTAGCATCAATTGATAAAGAGTAGTAATTATGACCCATCAAAGTCTACGTCTTGGAAAGTGTTGGAAACGTTTTGAGCCACCTTAACTGACCTTACAGTGACGTCATAATGACACCACTGTCATTTTTTGATGTAATCTCACTCGTAGTCACTCGTGGTCACTCGTGGTCATCCGTGGTCACTCGTGGTCACTCGTGGTCACTCGTGGTCACTCGTAAGTACTTTTCGACCATATCGGGGTAGGTCACACTAGGCAAAATTTTTGTTTACTTTGCAAAGAAAACTGTCAACGAGTGTTGTAGACGAGTGCGACCGGCGTGTTTCGCCTTGACAAAATTTTGTCCGACCCTACCAAACTTCAAAGAAGCCGCGATAAAAGATCGGCGAGGCCGATTTTTTGTCAGGCGATTTTATCCAACTTTTTTGTTTATTTAGTGTCACAAAATCCATTAGCATCTTCCATACTGCATTAACGCACGATCAAAAGTGCGCCAAACTGAAAAGTACTTCAGTGCAACAAGCATGGACAGAGAAAATTTCGCTCGCTTTCCGTACCAAAAGTTCGATTTTCAGCGGTTTCAAGGAGCAGCTTGCGTTGGGCCGTACATGCTATTACTGACAGATGAACAGGGACAGAGAGGGAGTTCATTTAACTATTACGGCTCCCAAATTTTTCCAAGCCAGATCAGAAACGAAGAACCAAGTTAAGGTCTATTTCCCCCGAACATACTTTTTCTATTGCCGATGCCTCTGTAGCTGCTGCACAGAAGAAGAAATAGTATCAAACATTGAAAAGGGCAAACAATTTGATTGACGTTTTAGGCATAAAAGATAACATTGTCACTTCCCAGTGCGACCGCGTTTAACAAAAAATTTGGAACAAAAATTTGTTAAACCAAAATGTTTTCCTGAAACTCGGCCGAGCTTACAAAATTTTCGTCGCCTAGTGCGACCGGCCCCTATGTCACATGAAAAAGTGACTGGAAATAATTCAATTATAGAACAGATTCAGAAAAAAGTAGCAAGCAAGAATTATGCAGAATTTACTCACCAGATAAAGAAGGTTTTCCATTTTTTTTTAGAAAAGTACTCAGAAATTTTAAGAGATCTCTTCTTTGCATTACTAGTGGTATGTGAAGTCTCGTTCGTATTTATGTTGCCGTGTACCATGGGCACTTCTTTGTTCGTAATAACCGCCGGATTGAATGTTCCTTAATGACCAGAGCTATACACAATTCTGCGGTTTAAGTAGTTTCGATGACAAAGTGTTTTTATAAACAGACCGCGTTCAACAAAACTTGCAATTGGAATGCTCGACGAGCCGTGAAGCCTGACATCAAAAGACGGACTTCACGCTGATCGAACTAAAATCACGATGCACAATAACAAGAGAAACAATAACTTCATGATCTTCCAAAAATCAAGGTTGAAACTAATAAACAATTTGTTTGAGAATCGCCTTATAAACTAAACTCATTTATTACTTTGGATCGAAATTGACCAATAGCGTCGCGCACAGTTTCTAAAAATAGATTACATCACCAGAGACCCCCCACATGACTCAGACAAGAATTACAGTCCGATAGAAGGTTTTGTATGAGCGCGTTGTCTTCTCGGCCTGAAAATCAGGCAAAAAAGGAAAGATTGGTGGTTGAAGTTTTTGGATAGCTTAAATAATGTTAAAAAGCGAACACTGCTGCTATGGGTAAGGTAAAATAGATTCCGAGATGTCCAGAAAAGAGGATAAATGTCACAAATTGAACGAGGGTCTTACAAAGCCGCAGTGACAGGCAGACAGATCCCAAAACCTGCAGGAATCGGAAGTCGAGAAGTTTTAGCGCGGCGGTTGCGAATAGCCGATCAACGTGAAAATACTTCAAAGTGAAACGTATTACGAAGAAACTTTCTGTTGTTTCTCCTGGTCTTGAAGAGAAGACTTATCTGTTGACTTATTACCAGAAATTCCCAAACTCAACCACCCGAGTCGTCCGCTCAAACGAATTGCCTTAATTTCATATCGCGCGGGAGACGTTTAGCTTTCCACAGCACTGAACCCGACAGAAATTCCCCCGCCATCAGCAGACTGCAAAGTTTTGGGGAAAGATAAAGACGTAATATCTCCTGTACTCTCTGCCAGCTTCTTTATTTTGATACTCGGTTTTATACTGAAGATGTAAAAATAAGGGAGACTCTTTCTTGTACGACAGAGCACACTGTAGAAATGATTCTCCACTGGTTTTAACTTGGCAACTTTTTCATGTGACATAGGGGCCGATCGCACTAGGCGACAAAAATTTTGTAAGCTCGGCCGAATTTCAGGAAAATTTTGGTTTAACAAATTTTTGTTCCAAATTTTTTGTTAAACGTGGTCGCACTGGGAAGTGACAATGTTATCTTTTATGCCTAAAACGTCAATCAAATTGTTTGCCCTTTTCAATGTTTCATACTGTTTCTTCTTCTGTGCAGCAGCTGAGGCATCGGCAATAGAATAAGTATGTTCGGGGGAAATAGACCTTGAACTTGGTTCTTCGTTTCTGATCTGGCTTGGAAAAATTTGGGAGCCGTAATAGTTAAATGAACTCCCTCTCTGTCCCTGTTCATCTGTCAGTAATGGCATGTACGGCCCAACGCCAGCTGCTCCTTGAAACCGCTGAAAATCGAACTTTTGGTACGGAAAGCGAGCGAAATTTTCTCTGTCCATGCTTGTTGCACTGAAGTACTTTTCAGTTTGGCGCACTTTTGATCGTGCGTTAATGCAGTATGGAAGGATGCTAATGGATTTTGTGACACTAAATAAACAAAAAAGTGCGATAAAATCGCTGACAAAAATCGGCCGCGATTTTTCGCGGCTTCTTTGAAGTTTGGTAGAGTCGGACAAAATTTTGTCAAGGCAAAACACGCCGGTCGCACTCGTCTACAACACTCGTTGACAGTTTTTTTGCAAAGTAAACAAAAATTTTGCCTAGTGTGACCTACCCCGATATGGTCGAAAAGTACTTACGAGTGACCACGAGTGACCACGAGTGACCACGAGTGACCACAGATGACCACGAGTGACCACGAGTGACTACGAGTGAGATTACATCAAAAAATGACAGTGGTGTCATTATAACGTCACTGTAAGGTCAGTTAAGGTGGCTCAAAACGTTTCCAACACTTTCCAAGACGTAGACTTTGATGGGTCATAATTACTACTCTTTATCAATTGATGCTACAGTCATGGTATCAAAAATCTGCCCAATCACTGGTGAACACGTTGGTATTATTTTCGTGACACAATAGGTTACCATAGCAATACTACGACCTGCTAAAAACACCCTTAACTTTAGCTTTAAGCGCTTATATTTCAAAAACGGCACGGTGAAATTTTTTCTTATTGTAGAACTTTGATAAGCAGGATAAGATGCAACTTTTGGCAAAGTTTAAAAAAATTGTCTACATGGGGTTCAGAGCCACCTTAAATTTTCGAAAATTTAAGGTGGCTCTGAACCCCATGCAGGATGATAGAGTGTTTGATCTCGACAATATGACCAAATGACCCGCATATAAAAGTGAATTTAATTTTGCGCCGTTTGGTAGGACAAAGGGATCAGATAGAATTATTTCAAAAGAGAATGGTATATCTATTGTAAAGAGGTTGAACAGTAACGGGCTCAAAATACAACCTTGGCGTAACCCTCTCGCGTATGAAAAGGGCCCTGTTTGATTTTGGCCAATTTTTATGGAGCATGTAGAGTTAGAATACAGGCTCTTACGTTAATCTGTAATAACTTAAAGTTACTATGCACCTTCAGATCGATAATTTTCTTCAAATCTGGATTTTTGAGTCAAAATATTGGTTGAAGTGTGATCTTTAATTTTTTTTAAAAAATTATTGAAAAAGACTAAATTTTGGCGGAGAAATCGCTGCAGTTTCTCGTTTACGCCGGAAGTAAAAGTTTACCCCTTGATTGACAGCCCTATGATGTTATGCAATCAACCGAGACGACTTTCGCGGGATTAGAACTGGCTACTCAGTAGTTGATCAGCCACAACGCAAGCATCTTCATTGGTGTAATTATTTTAGGTATGAATAAACCTAGACCATGGAAATGTCCGTGGACCAGTTCGAAGAAGCGAAAGAAGCGAACCAAAAATGAAAATACAGCAATGAACGAACAAGCGAAAGTTGGCGGAAAGTTGAACTACGGCTATCTGGGATCAAGCCTGAAAAAGATCGAGTCAAGAGTTTTAATTGACAAAGGCGCTTTAATGATAGTATATGTTCTTTCTGGCCGGCTTACCTCTTCTTATCCAATCCGACGTGCTTTTCTCCAACATATCACCTGAAGAGTTTCCGTCGAATCTGTCATAAATAAACGAAAAAGTTCTTGCCATTTTACATGAAGGAATGGCTCGATTGCTGTATGGATGTTTGTCCATCCTACAGAATACGGCAGTGATATTGGATTGAAAGGCTTTCTTATCAATCAAAAATTATTTCTATCAGCATCAGAATATCACCATTATTATCAAGGGAGAAAGTGAAACATGCCCAAATTTCTGAAATCGTCATAATAATTCTTTCCCTAAAGTTTATCGGTTCATTTGAAGCTGCCGCTTTGTCTTTCACCACTGAACTTGATTTTTCCGCCTAGCCGCTTTAGTTTGCTTTCTAGCGGTCGTTCCCTTTGTTATCTGCTGCATTTTGCTCCAACAGCCTCAAGAAAAAAACAAGCAGCCAAAAATATTCTCTTCGCTTAGAGCGCAATGCGAAACACTAAGGGTTGACTGAAGATTAGCGGGGAAATTTCACCAGGAAGCCAACGGAAGTAAACTTTCCAAGCGCTGATTGGCTCAGTTATCTGAGAACCCAGTTGACTGTGTTTGTGGGCGGAGTTTATTTGCGAAGCAGGAAAATTTTTTCAGCGCTGTTTTCTTAGCCTGCAAACAGGCTCTCCGCATGGGTTAATTATTCTGAGATTTGCTTTCGAACCGCGCGCGGGCGGGCGAGAGGAGAGCCTGCAATGGTCCTTGTACGATTTGAGTTCTGCCTCCTTTCCGCTTGACTGACCTGTCAAGTTATCAAATTGAAATGAACCAATCACAACGAAAGCGGAAATGACCTTGTAGGACGGCTGTCAAAAATGAAACTTTTGATACATATGCGCTTGTTTTTATTATGAACTCGAATCCAGAAACTCCGAAGAAAACATTTCGACTAAAAGCTGGAAGAAAACTTCTCGATTTATGAAAGTATTCCCTGTTGAAATTGTGCCATGCTTTGTAGAGATGACTTTCAGCTCGCGTCATCTACTATTACATAACAACCGAGTTTCATTACGCGAAACGTGACTCAGCGTATGGATGTTATGTATGGGTAAAAACATTAATAGACATTTTAGCCCTTCTTTTAGCCGAAATTTTGATATTTGTGTACTAACAATAACTGACCTCAATGTCAACACCTCCATATTCTGAAAGGAGAGAGTCACGTTTCGCGTCTGGTTTCGCGTAATGAAACTCGATCGTTGTGTAATAGTAGATGACGGCGGTAACTTTGTCACGTTTCACAAAGCTGATCGTTCGCATTGTAAAAAATATAATTCCTCTGACAACGAAAGCTTGAGCCGCCTATGTTCCAGTGCGATAGGATCGTCCAAACTTGTTTACTTTTAGCCCTTCCATCTTGCTGAAGTCGCATGACACCAAGCTTCGTTTGAAAAATAATCAGGCGCGAAAAACCATTCACGCTTCACGGTTGAATGCAAATGGTAGTATTTGACATGTGTCAAGCCGAATTAGCCAATCAGCAATTTACGTTCAGAATCTGAACGTAAATACTCAAAGCAGGCTCTCCCTCTCTCGCCCGCCCGCGCGCCGTTCGAAAGCAAATCTCAGAATAATTAACCCATACGGAGAGCTACTGTTTTCTCGAAACAATTTTTTTACCAGAAAGGGGCACTTTAAAGAGCTACAAGTCAAAGGGAATTTGTTCGATTGCTCTCAAATTGTGACAGTAGCTAGTTTTACATATAAACAACAAAAAGTGTCTACGAATTTTATATTTCAAAACACTTTATTTTCAAGAGCGATTTTTGTACGATCAATCCACATTTTCTTAATCCTATTTTAAAAAATGTTCTGTAACTTTTCACTGAAATTGAATATGGCAAATCGCAGTTTTTTAGCGCTTTGGCCCCGGAAACGGAGGAACACATTAAATACTGTAAGCGAAAAACAAAATTCGCTTTGACAGGTAACGCTCAGAAGGTGATTTGGGCGCTCGCATTTAGGAGTCATGAAAAATTCGGCAATTCATTTTTTTAAAAACTTTTTAGAATAGTCTGATAGCCAGTCCTATAAGCTTTAATTTGATATAGGGGTTTAGATATCTACAGTTTAAACCGGACACGCTACATCGCTTGCACGCGAGACACCCCTGAAGGTGCATAGTAACCTTAAATAAAAGTCCGCCATACAAAACTGAGTCGAAAGCTTTTT
>JAHPZR010024666.1:0-10000 GCA_019787425.1 Platygyra sinensis | reverse complement strand
CAACGGGGAAAACCTTACGCGACAATGTCGAAAGTTATTATGGGTAATGGTGTTGCTTGAGCAAACACTAAGGTGTTTCAGCCTAGTGGAAAAAACAGTACAAACACATGTATTCGTTCTTTCTCGTTTCTTGTTGCTGAATCACCTTGAACCTCAATCACTCAAAGCCAAACTCTTACTACCATTAATGCCATTCGGCATCGTCGCGCACGCTTTCACACTTTTGTGGGACAACCTTTGTCAAAACAGCTGTATCCTGAACTCAGTATTACTTCCCTCTTTTGAGGTTGTGTTCATTCAGCCCATATGTTGTTCCTTGTCTCGCAAATACTTGATGCGGTAGATCTGAATAGCATAGCTGACGCCCTAATGAGTTGAATCTCCTGGCCTCATATTTCTTTTGGAAGAAAGATCTTGGAAAGTCGGTAGCGCTCTTAAATCTGCGACTGACAAAACAATTTACATCAGTTGCTTTAAATTTTTGACATTTTGCTCGATCTATGACCTTTTACACATGAGCTTCTGGCTCAGAGATGGAGGTCAATGTCACCACTTATAAAGGGATAAATAGACGATAGACAGACAGACAGACAGACAGACAGACAGACAGACAGAGACTGAACGAACGAGCAAACAACCGATCGATTGATTGATTGACTGACTGACTGATTGTTGATTGATTGATTGATTGATTGATTGATTGATTGATTGATTGATTGATTGATTGATTGATTTAATTTGAAAGGCTAATGAACACAATCGTCATTTGCCCGCGAATAAGATCTTGGAATAGTGAATGGGCGTGGGCGATTTCATTTACCACACATATCACGCAGTATGCCCCTGATGGCTTGTCGGATATGTCTCAATCTCCAGCAGTAGATTACAGGGTTCAGAGATGAATTGAGGAATGCCAGGGTAAAAGAGTAGAGAAAAAATCCCTTCAAAGCGACACTCGGGCCGTTGATTTCGATAACGGCCAAGCAGATGAGGTGAGGCACATAACAAACCAAAATAACCAGATATACGTAAAATGTACCTACAGCGGATCTAATGATGCTGGCGAAATTTGCTGTTTCTCCCGTTTGTGCACTTTGTCCTACCTGCAGTGCCTGGATCTGAGTCCTGTGTCGCCGTATGGCTAAATACATTTTGGTGTAAATTGTTAATGTAAGGGCGAAACAAAGAACCGCAAAAATGGTAATAACCAGGGAATAAATATCGAACCCCAGCATCACTATGAAAGGCAGCGTGGCACTAAGCAGCCATATTGAGATCACCACAGCAACAACACGCTTGCAAGTCATAAGTTCGTTGTATCTCAGATGAAGATGAATCGCCAAGAACCTGTCTACGCCGACAGCCACAACGCCTATGAACGAAGCTATGGAAAACAGACCCATCAATACGCCAAAAGCCATGTAGATGCTACAGTTTATAATCTTTAGTTGCAACCACTTGACCAAAAGCGAGGTGTATAATGTTTGACCCAATAGTCCTACACAGATATCGGAAACCGCAAGACTTACAAGGAATGTTCGCAAAGTCTGTGGCAGCGACGAGGTTTTCCGTATCGCAAGTAGTGTTACAATGTTAAACAAGATGGCAGTGGAGCTTAAGAATACGTTGAGGACACAATTAGCGATGAACGTCGAACGAAGGTCATCAACTTCAGAGATTTTGGGATAGTACTGCAGCAATAATTCGCAAGGCGATTCCTTCATGATGCCGAGTGAAGCGTAGTGCTGTAGCAAATTAGCGTGTGTTTGACATACAAAATATTTTACGAAGGTACTAGTTAGTTTGTTTGCGTGCGACCAACTGGATCACCTGCCTAATATGATTACTCAGCTACCGATCTGTTTATGCTCTTCAAAGAAAGGCAGATGTCCTTTTTTGAATACATTTATGACATAACATACTTCACTTCTTCGGCCGGAATGAAAATTAAAAGAAATTTCCTCTCAAAAGGAAGATGACAGGAGTAACTTCCAAGTTTTTTTAAAAACTGATCGAAACCCAAGAAGTCAGTTTATTATAGAGTCCGACGTTACAAAGTCCTCTAACAGCCTTCTCCAGTGAAGAAGTGATGCGAAAGATCTATAGAGAATTGTAAAAGATCTTTGTCCCAAAGTTAGGGCATTCCCTTTGCTACACTGCAAACAGCCGATAACAGTTAGCATAAACTTAGGAAACATTTCTAATTAGTAATTTGATATTGTGAAAGCAAATTCCAGATTAAATTAAAACATAGGAGACAGGTGTCTTCAGACGTGTTGTATGCACATCTGCTTCGTCCCCAGTCGCCCGCGCGATAGTAAGAAAACAGGACTAAGGAGGGGCGCAGGGTATCATGGGGAGGAGACCGCTCGCGCTAGTCGCTTACTAGTGAGTTTAAGGTGGCCGAACACAGTTTTCAAGTGCCTATGCCTAATCATCACCATAACTTTTAAACTATTTGTGCTTTGGCGCCCATTTTTTGCAAGAGTCAAGGTTAGAAATATTTATTCTCGCATTTTGACCGGGGTGTGTGCTGTTACCATGGCAACAGGGCTGATTAAAAACAAGGCTTAAATGATGGTTTTTGTTTATTTAAAAAAATGAAGTCGTTAGATTGTTTTCATATTTTGCACACTAAGAATTGACATTAAATCCCTTCTGTCAACACGGTTCTAATGAAATTTTGGCCACCTTAAGCACGCGCGTTTTTGAGACGCGGACGGTAGCCGTGAGCTGTTTTCACTTTTCACTTGACGGCACACAACCACATTCACATCGGTAAGTATCTTTTCTCCATTAGAAATGAGTAGTATAAAAATCTAGGAGACTAATACTTTCCTACCACGCGAAATGCTCTCTTCCGGTTGCCGTCCGCGTCTCAAAAACGCGCGTGCTTAAGCTCCCTAATATTATATGACAGCTCCCGGTCCCGCTTTCTTGCTGGCTCCAAGTCTCCCAAATGATTACAAAACAATTATGCAAGGCTGATAAAAGGAGGAAGCTTAACGGGACACGACATGATAGAGTCCAAACTGAAAGCCAAGAATTGCACCCGAAGACAGCTGTTTCGACCTTGCTGGGTCTCGTCAACACGATGTAGCAAGTAATGAAGTAATCAGCTGATCGACTGACCATCTATACCCACTAAATGCAGATGGCGATGACCTCAGATGAAACTCAAATCCAAATTTTTGCAGATTGGCCAATGTCACATGCAAAACGCGTGACAAGGGACAACAGGAAAAATCTAGAATATCATGTCGTTGCCGCGATAAGGAAACTGCGGGCAGACAAAAACTGCCCCTTTACATAATTGTATTTAGACTATCCCAAACGATCTTTGCGCTAAGAAAAAAAAGAAACGACTGCACACGAATGGGCTTGAGAACAAATTTACCGGTTCTTGACGGCGGTAAAAGAACGTTTGAATTTCACGCCTAATAATACACATGTAAAACTACTCGATTTTGATTGGCTGAGAACAGTGCAGTTCTAGTGTAACACCAGTGCAAAAAGTGCAACACCGATGCAAAAAGTGTAACACCAGGGCAAATTACACAGCGTAATTCTGGATTATGATTAACAGAAAGAGAATGAGGAATTTTGTAGACTAATGATATCATGTAAAGCAATGACAAAAGACAAAAATTTTGTACGTGAATTCTAAAAAAAAGTTTTCTTGAATGCGCAAAAAATGGATTCAAGAAACATCTTCCGGCACTTTTTCCGCGCGAATTTTTTCATGTTTGTATTATTACTAAGTATTCATACGGTATTTCTCGTTCAATTTGAAATTAATTTGCACTTGTGAGTTTTTCAAAAAGCTGAAATTGCACTTGCCGAAGCGGCTCGTGCAATTTCAGCTTTTTGAAAAACTCACCCGTGCAAATTAATTCCTAATTGAACTCGAAACCGTATGATTACCTATACAAATAAACTGATCGGAAAGGGCGTCCTGGATTTTTCTCATCCTGAAAGGATAAAAATTGTAAAGGCACTCTTTTCTATTTTTTACTCTTTTTTTTTAATGATCATTAAATTTTCCAAATTTACCACTTCTAAATCGCTATGCCAACTTCATGATTTTTTTGTCTTATATCGAGCATGGTTTAAGTCCATTTCCGGACTCTTGTCACTTAGATTTTCAATAATCTACTTGCACGCTTCGACCTTGTTGAATCACAGCTTATGTTTAAGCAGAGCAAAGCGTTGCGTGACACGAAAGTGTTGTGCGACAAACTGACTATCGAGAAGCCCAAAATCATGATAACGTCTGACCACACAAACACAATATTAATATATCTTTTATTATGAACTGAGACTTGCATTGCGTAATTCTATTTAATTTCTCCGATAAATCTCCACCATAATTAACGTAATCGACGTTCGAAAGACATTGTACACTTGTACACAATAATAATAATAATAATAATAATAATAATAATAATAATAATACTAATAATAATAATAATAATAATAATAATAATAATAATAATAATAATAATAATTATAATAATAATAATAATAATAATAATAATAATAATAATAATCTGTTGGGTTTCTTTTCGGGCTTGCAATTCGGCGCACAGAATACCTATTCACAATTTGTACAGCACTATAATACAATTTTAGATCGGTATTTTCCCCGTGATTCAGTTCCCTGGGGCTTACAGTCCTGTTCAAGGTCCGTGATACGGTTAAATACAAAACCGATATTAACATTTGTTTCTGTACACGTAAAATAAATACAATATTAAGTTAAATTTAAACCAAGCATTTCCAGGCTTTCGAGGATACGAATCTGGGCTGCACTTGTGTAAACACGATCTCGTTGTTCAGACCTCCAGTCTATGGGCATGAATTTGAACTTATCAAATTATTTCAAATTATCTGAAGAAAACAACTCGCAAATCTCTTGTAGTTGTTGGCACTCCTCCTTCGTTTTACCAAATCCTTTCAAAGAATAACACCAGTATTGCACAGATTGATGCGTTCTCAGATGTCCGCTTCAGTCAGAGAGTGAGGCAGAAATTAAATTAGAGTACTTTCCCAAAGACAACAGCACACCACAATCAAGAGTCCTCCATTCGTAACACTGTGGATTTCATAACTTCTTTTCTTCCCAAACACTAGTGTAAAATAAGGACTGAAAAGCAGTCATCGTGGGACCAAAAACTCCTTCTAAGATGAAAGGCGAGCAGCAGTTTGATTCACTTCCACAGAAGACTTCTTTGACCAGTCATCAAACTCCCCCTCTATAAGCAAAGAAATTTATCCTTCCCAGTCGACGGAAGTCTTGTATCGCAAGTCCAACCCGATTATGCAGCAAAGCTAAAAACTAGCTACAGGGTAGAAACCAGGACTCCAGTTTTCTTAAAGACAAAAATTAAAAACGTTCTTCTACCATTGTTTTCGAATGTACCATAGCGAAAATTCTTGTTTAAACTCTTGGCAATACTCTGTCGCAGCAAATGACTGCTTCCTTTCGCAGAGGTCAGATGAATCCGAACAACTGAAGCCAAACTGTGTCCACTACGTGAGACAAAAGCGAGTCCATTTAAAGCCATTTCTATGCAACTCTGAATCGCCTGGTAAAACGTTGGAATCTATTATCCCACTCGCCATTGTTTTTCATTTCTCTAGGTCTTCTGATAGGCAACTGGAGGGTTTCAAACTTCTTGGAACAAATTCCACACCGAAAATCTGTAAGAAATTCAATCGCTTCAGATGGAATTCCCGCTAGCATTTGTTTTTCCTGCAGTAGATGATTCTAATCCTTAGTAGCATCTTCCGTGTCTTCGTTTTCATCATCATCTTCGTCTTCTTGAGCTGTAGGGTCCGTTTCTTCCTCTCCGCCCTTCTCTTCATCGTCGTCGAACTCGTCGTCCGCTTCACAGCTGCGACTACTGCTCGCGTACTTAGCAAGATCGCCAGACTTAATGGCGGCCACTTCTCTCAGTCTCTGCAATCTCCGCTCACAGTCATCATCTACACGCGAGAGAACAAAAGTTATTGCTGACTGGTTCATTAAAACTCGGGAGGTGTGTCTTAACCAATCAGAGAGCAGAGACTCTCTGCTCTGAGTGGTTAAGAACAAATATATCGGATATATTTGTTCTCTTCCAATCAGGTGACGAACATAGCCAAACGCAAGTTTTCCCGCGTTTTTCCACGCGGATAATATGTAATATTATTATCCAGCTGCACTTCGCAGAGTACATATAACGCTTAAGACGAGTACAAATATCACGCGGTATTTGTACTCCAGAGGACCGGTTAGACAGGTTACCTGCCGTTGACCAATCAGTTAGCTGGATTTCCCGCGCCAATTCCGTTCCTCTATCACACATTCACGAAATTCGCTCGCACGAACATACCATTTTGGCGTGTTGGAATATAAATCTCTTATTAGACGTTTTGTTGTGTAGTATCGCTGAGAATTTTTACTCGTTGTTTGTATTTTGACTCGCCCTACGGGCTCGCCAAAATACGACACAACTCGTAAAAATACTCAGCGATACTACACAAAAAAATGCCTAATAAGATATATAAGAAATCTGTCTTTTGATTTTTCCGTAGTACAGTGCTCAGTACGTTAAAGTAGAGCGTAATATATATAGTCTTTTTCTCTTTTCGATATATAATAAGATATATATATTCCCTGTCTTCCCCCGATTGCTAAGGCCGGATGAATTATATTTCCCGTGCCCGCCATTTCACTTACGTTTTTGCTTTGACTTTTTATTGAATTAATGCATTCAAGCCTTAATTGAGCTTGATATTTCACAGTTTATTTTTATTCACACCGATAAAAAGATATCTCGTTTGCTAAAGAAAAAGAAAGAAACCTCGACTTGGAAGAGAAGACATTATTTCTAAGAATGCATACATGTAGCTTGAAGATCTTGGTTTGAACCAAAAACAAAGAAACATAGTAATAAAGTTAGATCGACTTTGATGTTCTCCCATCTTTGGCCTGATTTAACACAAGTATAATCAGGAGAAACACAACACTGATCATATCCTCACCTGACGTTTCTGGTTCCGACTGATCAATAGCTTCTTTTCTTGTACCCTGCCAGCTGACTCGCTTTTCTCTGCCTGAGGAGCTGTGTTCCCCAGGCTTCCTCTCCTGTTCGTGTTTCGGGACCTGCGCGTTGTACCAATACCTGTTGTCCTCGATCCGCTCCAGGATCTCAGTTGCGTCTGGATGAACCAAGTCGCCCCAGGTCTCCCAGAGCGGCTGGATAACGAAATCGATAAACACCACCTGGGAGGAGAGGGAAAGGAAGAACCAACTTGAATCATTTGGCACTGGCTGTTCAAAGAATTTAGTATATATGGAATTTTGTTTGTCTACACCAATGCACTAGATAACGCACTATCGGATCGATAGCGTTAATCATCCTTTGAGCAAGCTAATAGTTTGTTTCTTCTTGTAAAGCTAAAGGGGAAGGGTAATAAAACCAGCAGAGACAGGTAAGCTAATGGTTCCAATTTCCTGTTATCTGGTACAACTCTCCTTTTGATACTGAGTTCCAAAGGACCATCCCCCAGCAACCCACAACATGTATCGGTGAAGGCAGTCAGATATCAGCCTGAACTTATCCCAAAAAATTCATTCCCTGATGGTTCCCAGACTACTTACTTATGGTTTTAAGGCTCGAGTCCCGCCGCTCTCTCGAGTCTTCTACGATTGTGCCTTCGGCCGTGGAAGCGCGGTCTCCTTTCCCAAACAGCAGTGGTGGTTTAAGTTTACTGATCCCCAAAAAATCTGTATCTACGGTTAGGCCTACCGTCCACACTAATCCGTCACGAAAACGGAGCTTTTCGTAAACGCTCTTCAAACCGGAGGAATTTGAAAACGCCGCCGATTTTCGTTTTCGTGTGGACGGGAGACACTTTGAAAACAAAGCTTTTCGAGATCGAATTCAGTGAAGTCACGATAATAATGTGATTCAAGTCCCCTAACCGTGTTTTTCTTCAAACGCAAATCCAAAATGGCCGGTGACTGTTACGTTTTCAAATTCCTCCGGAGTAGTGTGGACGGAAAACATTTGATGCGTTTTCAGAGTGAAACCTCCGTTTTCAAATCCCTCCGGCGTAGTGTGGACGGAAAACATTTGATGCGTTTTCAGAGTGAAACCTCCGTTTTCAAATTCCTCCAGCGTAGTGTGAACGGGACGTTAAGTGAATTCAAACAGCAGTTCATACCTGTGACTTCTCTATAGAGGCATTATGTCTATCCATCATTGGACTGATTTCCATTCCCTCGATGTCTCGCTCTCTGTCACCCTGATTGTATCACAGAAGACAAGGCATGGGTTAAAACGTAGTTTAAGTTAATCTTCATCGAGACGGACCGGTTAAGTGCCTGACTCACTTTAAGTTTATAGCTTAGTAGTGGAAGTGACTTTTAGTGATAAAACACGAAGGTAGAAAGCGAGAAGGACGATCAACGAAAGGAGATAATGGCAGCGAAGATTTTTCCAAGCCGCTCGGAAAAGGGGACAAATGGATTATCCTTAATAGGCCACTTTTGATATATTAAAATTCAGCTAGATAGCGAGGTCTAGAGGACACAAACAACAGAAATGAATAAACATGGTCATTCAATTTTGTCTGTCGCGTTGGAGGGCAAAATCAAGCGGCAGATTCGAATTTCGGCGAAAAAAACGGCCTCGTGGCACAGAGCTTTCAAGGCAGCTCTGTCCAGCTTTGACTTCGTCCAAAGAAAGCTCCGACAAACACCCCAAACCCCCCTCCCTCCCCCCCTAAAGAAACGTGAAATAGGCCAATAGACAACAGAAACCGGGAAAGGTGAGTACATTTTCTTTACCATTTTTTTTCAAAAATGTAATCTTTTATTTGATTTTCATCGCGCGATTTTATCCTTCATTATTTTAAACTCCATACAAATGCCTTTTTGCAGCGCTCAAATTCTCAACAGCTTTAAGTGTAATACCACACCGCGTAATTTAGGTGGTCATGTCCCATTCGATATGCGTACATAAATCACTAATATACGATCGATTCCTCGAATCGTGACCCTGGGACGCCTGTGATGCTATGCTATTTTCCAAGTTAAAAATGAAGGATAAAAAAGAACGATTGCTTAAAGTAAGAGGTTTCTGGGCGCCTTTATCAAGTAGTAGATTTCTAGGCTCCTTTATCAGGTAAGAACAACAGAACTAACCTGTCTAAAGAATTCCTCCATTAGCCTGTCCACCCACTTTCTGTACATCGGCAGAGGCTTGGCGGGATTACTAAGATCAGCGCAGTGCACCAGACACTTGAGAACCTGATGGGCAAATGAATATAGTAAATAAATAAATCAAATCAAAATAACTAAATGACAATACTTAGAGAGGAAACCATATCAGCCTTAGGCTAAAAAAATAGCTGGTTTTCACGCGGGTTCTCCATTTAACAAATTGACGTCAGTTTATTGCGTCTGTCTTGTTATTGATCATGAATTTCGTCATAACATTGTCAAAGTAGTGTGGATCCACTCGGCTATCGCCTCGTGGATCCGCAGACTACTTCGACAATGTTATGACGAAATTCATTGTCAGTAACAGGACAGACGCATTAAAAACTGACATCAATTTGTTTTTTACGATAACAAATTGTCGAATTGCCCGCTCTCGCTCGCTGACGTCGCATGAATTTCAAATTCATGTGTCTGTCCGCATATGGACAATAAAATTTAACCAATGAGCGCAGTTATCGTAAAAATCTTGATTGAATTGGAATTTGGAAATTCTCACAGTTGGTTTAATGTTAAATGAGGAATCCGGGAAAACCCGGAGAATAACCCTGGGAACAAGGCGAAAACCAACAAAAAACACAATAAATACGACACCGGGCAGGAATGAAACCCGGACAACAATGGTGAGAGGCGAGTACTCTCACCACTGCGCCATCACGGCTCTCCAAAACGATTCTAAACCATTCTAATCCAGTTACAAAGACTATTACCAACCTGCATTCTATCGGT